>JAZGLO010005808.1:0-244410 GCA_036873155.1 Biomphalaria sudanica
CGGACTATGAGAAGTTCATACCGGCTTTTGCCATCCATTTATCCCAGTGGTGCTACAGCCCATGGAGGGAAATGGCCTGCTTTTACACATCCCTCCATTCAGAACTCTCCTGGGCCTTTCGTCACCACGCCCTAACCACAAGCTTTTTACCGAGGTTTATAGTTAAATCAGATCTGTACGCAGATCTGTTAACCGCGAGCTAGATATCATGTTCAGTATGAGCAAGTAAGGCGTAGAGAAGCTGTGTTATTACCATTTCCTTTATTGTAGTACGGGACAGTAGACACCGAAGCATGAACACATGGTAATATTCACCAGCACAATAATAATAATTTTAAGGCTTATCTTCGAGTCCGAAGATTAATAAGGATTACAGTATTTTCCGTGGATAGGCAGCCCCAGCAGTGACCTACATATTTTGCCACATCCATGCCAAGCATGTGTATCAAATGTGTATCCGCGGCTTTTGTATAGAGGGAATTCTTTAAGTCCGACAGTTACGCTGGACAGAGCTGTATCCTATATGCCAAAGGCAGTCTTTTTTTGGTGAGCTAAAAAAGTGGTCGACGTAACACCGTAACGCTTAAAAGACCACGTAAAAGAGGGCACCTGGTTGCATGCGGCCTCAGAACGAGACAGCTGGAGGTCACCAGCAAAATAAACAACAATGTAAAAGGTATCTACACGTCTCTACACAATTAAAGTGTAAACAATTTATTAAGCACTTAAAACACAATCATACATTGGTACATTTAATTTCATTACTTCTCTTTCATAGTTCTATAATAAACCAATCTACAGTACGATGGTGCGCAAATGTTTAATTAGGCCTATTGATTCTGTAGAACTCGTTCTTGTTTGCAAAGAAATATTTTAGTGTACTGCAGTAAGCCTAGTGACGTAAGCATCGTTTTTCCCGTTTACGTCATGGAAAATTTTCATTCATAAAACATTCTAGCCAAAATTAACTTTTCGATAATGAGGCATTTTCAAACCGATATAACGGTCGACCTCGAGTTTTCCCGATGTGGCCAATGAGTTGAGAATTCTTTTCTCACTAATATGCACATACCTTGAAATTTTAAAGAAAATCGTTAGAGCCGTTTACGAAATAAAATGTATATATAAATATAGAATAAGAAATGCTCGCTTAAGAGTATAGGATATCTTTTAAGATAATCTTACTACAATAACACACCATCTCTGTCTTTCGTACTGGAGTCGTCTAACTAGACAAAATAACGACCATGTTGCATCATTCACAGCCAATCGCTAACATCTTCCCACAGTCCCATAGAAACGCACAAAGACACACACACACACACACACACACTCCATAACACTGTGGCCCTAGATAAAAAAATGTGTCATTTGGCCCAACCTTCCCCATATAATGCCAAGAACCCATTATATCCCGAAATAAAAAAAAATCCCTGTCTTCACAAGGATTCGAATCCGGGAACTCGAATGGGGAAGCCAGGTGCTTTATCACTCAGCCACCACACCATCATCTTTTAATTACTACTCTATTAAAAAAGGTTGGTGAACAATCAGCCAGACACAATTTGCGATTCTAAAAATACTTCATAGATTCGTGCCAGGGGACGTTGAACATTGATAAGAAGCTTTTAAAACTTTCGTAAATTGAAAATTTGGTCACATGGTTTGCCCTTCAAATTTTAAAACAATATAGTTTACTGGCAAGTGTATTAAAAGAATGTAATCACAAACCTTAAAACCACCACAACATCATGAATAGCCAAGACTTATACTATTTTAATTAAAAACATTGTGGTATCAGGCTATAAATTTCTAGCTGTCAATGGCTGTTCTACAAGAGTAAGATTCGTGTAGAGATAAGCCCTTGACTTGGTATATACAAATAAAAAGGTATTATTTGATTTGGTATAAATATAATTTTATTATTTCCGGAAGTGATAAGCATTTTACATTTTTCGGTTGTCTAAAGTTTCCGTTCCTTCAGTTTCTGCACTAGACCTCCCGCAGGGCAAAAGGGATGGCAAGCGGGCAAGGTTTGAACTCGAGACCTTCAAGACGACAGAATGACAGCCCAGAGCGCACACAACATGGCCTTTTGCAACATTAATTATTTGGCATTATGCAACTGCATATAACTAAATTTCGTGTTGATGCTGTGGTTGAAATAATACAATAGGAGGTAGTTTTAGGGCGTTAAACATAGAAAAAGTAAAACAACAATAACAAAGCTTTTAAAAGGGGAAGAACTTCACATTCACAGCCATATAGCTCACGATATCAAACAAAATTAATTAATATTCTTTATTAAATAACTGATTGGTTATTTATTCTTTCTAATGCTTCAAGTTTTTTTTTTAAGGAAAAGTAAATAATTGTGCTCAGTTTTATTTTGATTCCAGAGCTAAATTTATCTATCTATATCTCTGTCTCTCTGTCTGTCTGTCTCTCTCTACACACACACGTACACACACACACACACAAACATGTGATTATTTCTGTTTCTTAATTGCACAATATTTATCAATGATTATTATTATTATTCTTTCAATACGATCTGTATCTTTTTCTTCTTATATGAAGAAACATCTGTGTGCTTTTCTTCCCTGTTTATTTAACTTGTTCAAACTAAACCTCGACGTAGACTTTCAATTCAATAACAACTTGGCTTCAATATCTTGATAATATTCAACTTTCTACTAATACAACTTTAACTGACCTAACTTATTACTGAAACAACTTAATGATACAACTTTGACTGGTGGACCCGTAACTGTTTAAGAACTCATTACAACACAAGAACCAGTTACAATGCAATGACTCAGACTAACTAGCTTTCCCCCACTTATAATTTGTTGAACCGTACTTTCCAGAATTATAAAAACTTCCATTCTAAATATTGTATTAACTATAACCTTCTAGAAACTGATGTATGCTATTTTTTTCCTGACCTCTTTACCTGACTGGATGACTATGATTAAGGCGTGTTTGACCTGAACCCGGTTTCTGGAAACAGCTCGAATCAGATCACAGTATCGATTCTTAACTATATCTATATATTTATAAGTCTGTATGTATATATATATTTATATACATATATAATGTGCTAGAGATATAACCCAGGGATAGAAAGATAGTCAAAGTTGAACACAAAGAAGACTAGACTTACCCTATCACCAGCATTAATCCAGGAGTGACAATGTCCTGACTTGGGATCAGAGAGCCTTCAACGGGACAGCAATATGGACTGCGTAGATTGAAGTTCTGAAGACAATCGAAAACGTATTGAAATATTTTTAATGATGAGCGATTCATTTAAAAATTTCAAATTTTCATCTATGGCGGATAAATTAGAGAGATGGACTTTTGCTATTCTATTTTGAAAAGCTCACGATGATTGTTATGCATATTTCAGCACTCTAACTTCCGCAGATATAAAGATTTGGTTTGTACCAAAAACTATTATTTTAAAGTTGCAACTGTGATGTTTTAAAATGGTGTCCAAGTCTTTGTTTAATTTGTCTATTTTTTTTCATATTCTCTCCCAATCATCTTTCTACACTACTTCCTTACATTTGTATTTATGTTTCTTTATATCGACTTTACATTTCTCCTTATCTTTTGTCATTCTTTTCTATGTTATTGTAAGACGGATAAAAAAATACATCAAAATCATATCAAAGAGGAAATTATTGTGTTTAAACTTTATTACGAAAATCCCAAACTATTGGAGTGACAGAACTTTATGTTCTGGAATCATTTTTGTCGAATTTTAACAAACTTTTGAAGAGATTAATAAATGTAATAGAAACAAAATTAAAAAATGTTAATTAGGGAAAACCTATAACCCTTACCTAGAACACTAACTTAATACATATTAATTTTCCTCTTACTTTCCTTGTTATTGTAACATTGTTATTATATTTTTTTTCTTTTAAATACAAATCTGTCAATTAAAAAATTATTTCAACTGGATATCTTAAACAGTAGAGATAGTTAATTAGTACAAAAGTAATTAAATTATACAGCATTACAAAAGGAAATCCTGTTTATTGCCCATTCCTTGTTTTGATGACCTTAATGTATCTAGAGGAGGGCTTATTGTGTGAGTTGGCTGAGCCAGCCAGGAAAACCAGTGACTTTCCAAAATTTAAGTCATTGGTTAACGCATGACGCCATGGACGTAATCATCTTCTTTTTTTTGTTTTGATGTAGCGTTTGTATTATATAAGATGAGTGGATTCTTTACTTTTTAATAGTCCATATCAACTCACTTTGTCTGTCTCTCTGTCTGTCCGGTATTAAGTTTGAGCACGTTTTATCTCCTATATATATAATTTTTATTTACAACAACAAAGTCCACTCTTTGTACATAAAGTAAAAATACTCTCTATCAATAAGTATTTTTAGATTCCTATATAAATGAAACAAATCACGAGATTATCCAAATTAAAATTACTATTTGCGGTCTTGACCCATTTTTACAAAGCTTATATCAACTCTGTCTGTCTGGTAAAAAGTTTGTACACGTTATTTCTCCCACACTGGATCTTGGATAAAACTGAACTTTGGCACAATTTTTTTTTACATGACAACATAAGAATCAATTTAAAAATTAAACCAATTAAATTATTAACTATTGATAATTAATTTTTTTGGGGGGGTATCGAACAAGGGAAAGAAATCGTACTTCACTGGTATGGTGGTATAAGTTGCATTATCCCCATTTATACGCTGTAGGTCGCTGCTTTAAAGTTTCAAGCTAACAATAGGTACCTGTTTTCATAATCGTTTCGCCGGCGTAGTGGTTATTGTGTTGGCTAGAAGAGGCAGAGAGAAAGCGATGGGAGGACAACATAAATGAATGACGGGCATGCTATTGAATGAGGCTCTAAGCCCAAGGACAGAAAAGAATGGAGAAAGACGGTCGACGAATCTTGCGTGGTGCCCCTGCAGACTAAAGGATAGATAAAGGTAAAAAAACAAGAAAGGTGGAGGATTTAGTATGCTTCAGTTCTTGATTTCGAATTAAGATTTTCAACTTTTTTGTATAAATACATTTTAAAAAAAAGATCACTTTTACAATCCCCCAGACATCCCCCAGACATCCCCCACTTTCTTCTCCCTACCCCCCTTTCCAACTGATCCAGACAAGTGACAAGCTACAAGCACATTGAAAATGCTAAAAGCATGAAATAGCGTTAAACAAAAACTATTGGGAATAGATAGTTCTAATCCTACAGATTCGTTATTGTTAGTCTAGATTCTAGATCTATACAATTTAATGACATGACTGATATATGCTTTTTTTTTTTTTTTTTTTTTTTTTTTTTGTTTTGCTTTTTTTTGTTTCTTTTTTTTTGTTACGTTTTTTTTTTGTTTCTTTTTTTTTTTGTTTCGTTTTTTTTTTGTTTCGTTTTTTTTTTCTTTTTTTTTTTTTTTTTGTTTTTTGTTGTTTTTTTTTTGTTTCGTTTTTTTTTTGTTTCGTTTTTTTTTTTGTTTTGTTTTTTTTTTCTTTTTTGTTTCGTTTTTTTTTTGTTTCGTTTTTTTTTTGTTTCGTTTTTTAATATTTTCTGCTCTCTTCACTCTTACTCTACACTCCATCTTTTTTTTCCCTCACACTCCTCTTTAGCCTCAACCCAAGTTTTTCTATTTCACCCATTTCACTTGCTCTCTACCCTCCCCCCTCCCTCTACACATTACACACCATGTTCCTGTCAATTAAAAAGCCACTAATTATACTCACATATACACTGCTAGGATTTTCTCCAATGACTTCTAAGGTGGTTGAACCATAGGAACAGATAAGCTGTACACTGTATGACAAGATATAATTCTGTTAAAACTGACACGTTTTTTTTTTACAAAGCTTGTATAAACTCACTCTGTCTGTCTGTCTGTCTGTCTTTTTGCTACACTATTTGTTTGTGTGTACGATATTTTTTCACCCTCATTCTCAGATCAAGTTGATATTTTACTTAATTATGTATTGTACCTAACAAAAAATAATAAAAAAATGAGATAATCAGTTAACCATTGGTAAGTAATTATTTTGTATGGTATCGAAAGAGAAAATAAATCCAACAGCATTGAGATGTGTAGCTATTACCCTTGTTATATTTTGTACACCTTTTTCTATCTATCCAGATTATCTGATCCAGTTGACATTGTACATAATTATTCCTATTTGATGACTATACATGAATCATTAATTTAAAAAAAAAATTACCCAATAAGTTAATCAATTAGTGATCATTTTTATATCGAAAAAGGGAGACAAACCAAGCAGTTTAGAGAGTTATGGCCGTAACCTTTTAAATAAATTTTGTTTTGAAAAAAAATCTATATATATAATTCTCTTCATGGCTCAAGAGTTTTGACACGCAAGAAGGAGTAAAGGAAAAATTACTTTTTTATTCCTGCATGTCGGATGAACTAGAGTTACCCTACGAAAAAAAAAGGGTGGGGGAGAACAAGTAGTATTCACCCGTCACAAAATAGCAGGGCCGGACTTAATCATTGTGACCAAGAAACATCACTCTTTGTTTTTTATTTCTACCTCACGTAAATTTAGCGGCGAAAAGAAGGAAGGGGGTAAAACATGTAATCTACTCTGTCACTTAAAAGCCGGGCAGGACTCAACCGTTGTGGGGCCCTAGGCGAAACGGATTTCGCAGTGCCGATTTAAGAGTTTGTATTAGGAAATAAATTCGTCTTTTGCATTTTATTCATTCTTTACTACGTACAGAACTACTTTGCGAGACTTGCGCTTAGTGAAGTCATACAGTATATCATAAAAAAAATTAATTTCCAATATAGATCACGCTCAATAGCAAGAATTACCAAATGTTTCAATCTATCTACGAGAATTGTTGACCTCAAGTAATTCTTCATAAGCTTGGGGCGCGAGAAGCTTCTTTTACCAGATTTCATGATTACGGGTATTGCATAATGCTTTTATTTCATCGCGCGTAAAATTGGCGTTTTCCATATTGAATGACACCCCAAAATGACAATTTTTGGCTATACATTTCAGGAATTATTTTTTTTTTGAGTTTTCAAAAGATTTTAATAATTTCGGGTGATTTGAATAACTTTTTTTGTATATTTTGCAATTTCAGTAGATCTCTAGGAGCACCTGGTAAATCATGAGGCCGCAGGAAATCTATTATAAGTTATACAATGGTTTAATTTAATAATTTATACACCTACAATTAGCGCGGGTCCTATGAAAGTGCGGGCCAATGCGGTCGCATAGGTTGCAGTGGCATTAGGCCAGCCCTGCAAAACATCGGCGTATGCTAAGCCCGTCCGTCGACCAGTATTTTTATATTTCGCTTGATTTTTGTTTGGGTTACAAGTAGCACTGAGTTTACCGTGAAGTTTGTCCATTTTGAGCTGTGTATTCTATCATCAGGTTATCGTAATCAGAATCAAGGAATGCAGCAGTGTCCTGACTTCCCACGTTGAATGTCTGACCCTGAAGATTTTGCTTGCATACCTGTAGCATATAAACAAAATCTATCTAGATATTCAGCCATACATCCATTCCTGCATCCTTCTATCTATATTTCTATATATCTCTCTCTATCTCTCTCTATCTCTCTATATATACATCTATCCATCCATCCTTTTATCTTTCTATCTATCTATCTATCAATTTTATCAATCAATCAATCAATCAATCAGTCAGTCAGTCAGTCAGTAAGTCTGTCTGTCTGTGTTTCTGTCTTGAAGAGATGGATAAGTTCAGATGTAAACATGTCAACCAACACAAATCGAACTTACCGCTACATCGGTGCAGTTACCTTCGTCAAAGCCATCACATGGATTATAAGAAAAACGGTTGTTATAGTACTGATCATACATGTCTTTAAATCTGAAACATAACACATTTTTTATTCTAATCAGCAAGTAAAATCTATTCCATGTCCAAGTCGTCTAGTTTAACTTTTACATGCCTGATGTGTTACGTAGGACGTAATCATCTTCTTTTTTGAAGTAACGTCTGTATTATATAAGAAGATAAGAAGTATAATGTCAGCAGTTGGAACAGTACGTTTTAATAATAGAAAAATGATATATTGAATATGGCGTTATAACGGAACGTCCAAACCACGGAACCAACCCGTTTGATAGTCAAAAGAGCTGAGCCGAGGCTCACCGAGCTCTAGGCTTGTAAGCCTGTTTGAACGAACCGTCCAAATCAATGCATTGCTATTTCCGATGTATCTGGCACTCCGGACCAAGGAGGTTATATTTAGATGGAGATGGCGGTTGCTATCAAATGTTCATTATCGGTTGAAGCCAGTGGGCGCCATATTGGTTTACTCAAAACATTCCATCCGTTTTCATTAATAATAATAATAGACGCCGCTAAAATGCACTTTTACCAAAATTTATATAAATAATTAAATGGCACTAACAACATTAACTAAACTCTAACTCACTAAAGTTTAGTCTTTATCGACTAAAAACCAAACTAACCGATGAAGCGATATCCCGTTTTCTGGTCGTCGTTGCGTACAACCGTATGCCGAACAAGAAGGCATTTGTAATGTTTATTTTATTCTATACACTGTGTTTTAAAATTTTATAAGATATTGTACAATGTACAGATATTTAAATAATGTCGTGAAATATTGTCGAACAGATTTCTAAAAAAAACAACAGACTACATGTTTTAATTTGAATAGACCAAGATGGCTGCGATTTGGCTTCAACCTAGTGACGTCACGCCATCTCCATCTAAATATAACCTCCTTGCTCCGGACTCATGGACTAGAATGCATGGCCGAAGGCCGAGTACACCGTGAGCCCCCGCCATTTTCATATGATGTACCGAACTAACCATGCAGGACTCACCATTATTGTAACGGTCCCTTCAGGAACGGCGCATGGATTATCGACAGGGAGGGGGAAGCTCTCTTTCAACTCCGCACCGTGCAATTGGAAAGCTCTCGCATTCCCTTGGACACTCCCACAGGAGTTTTGTTTTGCTATTCATTTAGCCTAATTACTTCCTCAAGTAATCGTTTCCACCCAGTGCCACGTTGAGGCAGAATAGCGTACCCGGGGGGAACCAGCCCTGGACAGCTTACTGGACGTTTCACCCTCTAGCTTCACATACGTATGTTACGCTACCTTTGAAACTGTAATAGAAAATATTTTAGTAAAAAAAAACTAGAACTTATCAATCTTTTTTGCAATGAAAAATGTAAAATTATACAAATAACAAATTAATTAATAAGTAACTAAATAAATTCCTTGTTAACTAGTTTGTACATTTTATTACACACTAACTACATTAATCTCAGTCAGGGCCGGCGTTACGTAATTAGATGCATAGTGTGGCCCCAAATCAAAAAGAAAAACAAAAAATTAATAATGAAAAATATGCAAAGAATTATAACCCGTCCTATATCTATATCTAAATCAACAAAATACTTAAAGTCATGCCGCGCCAATATTCAATCATATAAATATAATCCTCAGAATAGAAATAACATTTCGAGAAAAACAATGGTCTTCTAAAATATCTAGTCTAGCAAAAAGATTTAAAAATTCGTGAATTAACCGTCATTAATATTATAGCTTTACAGATAGGCTAATAGACATTGACACATAGAGTTCTGAATGCTAGAAACTTGAACCATGTTTTGCATTATTTTCTATAAACAATGTCTTTGAGTTCTAACATTGTGTGATGCCCCGCCTTTTGGAGCAGCCTAGTTTGCCTATGCCTAAGGCCGGCCCTGACGGAGTAATTGGTTAGACATCCTAAGTGTTATTTTTATTATTGATTTTATATTGAGTATCTTTCATGCTTGCTCACTGCGCTATGATCCTATCTCATTTATTAACCAGTGGGGAGGGGGGCTATCTGGGAGGCTTCCTTGCTGCCTATAGGCGTTCAGCAAACACAACTCTGCTCGAGTCGGGATTCGAACTCAAGTCCCATTGTTAAGTGGCCAAGCCGAGCGGTTTCAACCTTTCCGCCTCACACCCCACATTTTGTTGAAATATCGTTACTAAACATTTTTAATAAAGTTGTAGTTATTGATGATACATCGCAGCTATTTTATAAAATGGGTTGAAATGATATAACAAAAAAATGTACGGATTTGAATGTGTGCTCAAAATATGAATATATTCAATTTTTAGAAGATAATATTTTGAAAAACAACAGTCTAACCAGAGTTATCCCTATGTGGCCAATTTTTATGTAATGTTTTAAAAATAGATTACTATATGGCTTATATACGACACTCAATATTCGGATTAAGCTGAAACACCAAATTGATATCCACCGAAACGCTAAGCATATATCAACACAACCGCTAGGGCTAAATCAACCTAAACACTAAGGTTATATCAACCTAATCAATACATTTATTTAAGCCAAAACACAAAGATTTTATCAACAGAAATGCTTACGCTATACCAGAGGCTTATTGACGAGGGAGCAAGGGGGCCACAATGCCCCTGGTGCTATCTCAGGGGGGCGCCACACGCAGAGAGGCGCAAAAAAAAGTACTGTAGATATTTTAGTTAGGTAATAAATTCTAAGGTTATTTCTATTATATTATAGTTAAAAACTTTTTTATTTATAAGCCTATATTTCTATGTGATACTCATGGAAAATGGGGGGGGGCGCCAATGAAGTTTCGCTCACTACGCCTCTGGGTGCACGTTTCGCTCACTACGCTTCTGGGTTATATCAACAGAACTGCTAAGTTTAGGTACTTTCATTCATAAAGTCTTACCTGGGAGCTACTGATGTGGAAATAAGTGGAGTTAGGTCAATATGAGAGTTAGTATAGGTGCACCGACAGGAGTCAAGTTTTTGACAAGTCTCAGTCATAGTCAAGTCATAAGTCAACACTGTAACGAACACAATAAATATAATCCTCATTGTAATACTTTGTGAGCGAGTTAAAAAAAACAACAACACAACACCAGCACAGATTGTAGAATGCCTGGTCATGTGATCTGTGTCTTCTTAGTCAACAGTGTGACTCGTCTAACAATACATTTAGCTATGGCTCTGGTATAATCAAACTGACTTTTATCTTAAACTTCCGATAAGTGGGTGGTAGATAAAACTGAATGATTTGTAGCGGTTCTGTAGCTGTTTAGTAACTAAGACTAAGACTTTATTTATCCTTATGGAAACTTATTGTGATTGCAAGGACTTTTTTCATATATAGACAACACGACAGAAACATACGCATAAATAAAACAGACACAACAAAAAGAGTTCATTCAGCGACTACACACAGGCATCTTGGTCCTTTTCATGTTTCCTGATCAACGAGTGGCTTTGGTATAGTCTGACCGAGTAAGGAACGAACGAGTTTTTGTACCGCTCTGTTCTTGTCTTGATTGACAGCTGTCGCGGCAAATCCAAATGCATTTCTATAACGTTTTAAAAAACGTAAATTCGTATAAATTTAGTTGTGAAATAATCAAAATATTATCATTACAATTCCTCTTCTCAGCTTGTCAGTTCTTCATCTGGTCATCGAAAAAAAAAAAAAAAAAGCCCCCCAAAAAAACAAAAAAAAAACGAAAAACTTAGTTGATGGGTGGACACGATCCTCGAAAAGGGCTCTAACGATTTTCCTATAATCTCGACAGTTTATGCAAATCGTTAGGACAAGAGTTACTAACTAATTGGCCACACAAGGAAATCTCTGGTATTACCCGTTATATTTGTTTAAAGTATAATACTGATATATTTTATCGGGCCTGGAGGTTTGGCAATCTTTATCTTGAACTCGCATACGTCAGCGGGTATAACCTCTTCCTAGATACCTCTCCCCCCCCCCCCACTGGTCCACAAATGAGATTGGACCAAAGCGCTCTGAGCATGCTATAAGCATGAAAGTAGCGCTATATAAAAGCTATAATTATTATTATTATTATTATTATGTCTTTATAAGAGACTAAAGTAAATAATCAGACGTTAAGGAACATTTTGTGTGGACGTCTTCTAAGTCTGGATCTATAGGCTTGTCACCAAACTAGAATCTGTCTTCTAAGTCTAGATCTATAGGCTTGTCACCAAACTAGAATCTGTATTCTAAGTCTAGATCTATAGGCTTATCACCAAACTAGAATCTGTATTCTAAGTCTGGATCTATAGGCTTGTCACCAAACTAGAATCTGTATTCTAAGTCTAGATCTATAGGCTTGTCACCAAACTAGAATCTGTATTCTAAGTCTAGATCTATAGGCTTATCACCAAACTAGAATCTGTCTTCTAAGTCTGGATCTATAGGCTTATCACCAAACTAGAATCTGTCTTCTAAGTCTGGATCTATAGGCTTGTCACCAAACTAGAATCTGTATTCTAAGTCTAGATCTATAGGCTTATCACCAAACTATAATCTGTCTTCTAAGTCTAGATCTATAGGCTTGTCACCAAACTAGAATCTGTCTTCTAAGTCTGGATCTATAGGCTTGTCACCAAACTAGAATCTGTATTCTAAGTCTAGATCTATAGGCTTGTCACCAAACTAGAATCTGTATTCTAAGTCTAGATCTATAGGCTTGTCACCAAACTAGAATCTGTCTTCTAAGTCTGGATCTATAGGCTTATCACCAAACTAGAATCTGTCTTCTAAGTCTGGATCTATAGGCTTGTCACCAAACTAGAATCTGTATTCTAAGTCTAGATCTATAGGCTTATCACCAAACTATAATCTGTCTTCTAAGTCTGGATCTATAGGCTTGTCACCAAACTAGAATCTGTCTTCTAAGTCTGGATCTATAGGCTTGTCACCAAACTAGAATCTGTATTCTAAGTCTAGATCTATAGGCTTATCACCAAACTAGAATCTGTCTTTTCATGTTATCGTATTAAGAACAAAGTAATCGCTCTTACAAAAAATTATCAGCTTCGTAAAGTAGGAAAAGTCTTTGAAAAAAAAACAACTTTTTTTATGTTACTTTCTTACCATTAATTAAAAATTAAATTAATTAAAAATGTATGATATACTAATGTGACGTATTTTGCTTTGTTTTTAAACCACAATCTCCTAGTACACACATTTTTGTCAAAGGTTAGTAAGGAAATGTTTAAAAAAATGATCGCATTATTGTATTCGCAATTTATTTCATTGCTTAAAATAAATGATATTCTTACATAGATTAGCTCTTGGTAGAGGCACTAATTGTACAGTCCAATAATCATTTTAGAAATACTTAGCCACAAGGAACTGGATAGTTTAGTTTCGAAAGAATTCAGGAAGATGTATTATTAATTGGTTCATAATTTAAACAGTAGATATTTCTAAATAGTTTTTCTTGCTGTTAGTGTTAAGACAGACGCACCTTAAAACAGATGACCTTTACATCGTCTGCCCTATAGATCGCAAAGTCTGAAACGGGAAACTTAATGTAAAACTCCTAGGCCTATCCAAATTAAAAAAAAAATTATCGAAATAAAGAATTAAAAAATATTTGAAAATATTAATGTCGAGCTTGACTGGTATATCCCCCCCCCCCCTATTCTTCTGTGTTGGTACTCGGTCTTTTGTTTGTAGCTGCAAACAGCTATTATAGCTAAATCGATGTAGGTGTATCCAATTCTTAATGTAGATCTTGAAACTTGAGTTTTTAATAAACAAAAATGAATACATCTTCTAACAACAATGGAGAAGTAGAAACAGAATTGATATAAACTAAACGAAATAAAACTCTATTTCAACAACGGGCGTCTAGCTGTCACAAATCACTCAAATGTCCTCTTCTTCAACTGTCACAAATCACTCAAATGTCCTCTTCTTCAACTGTCACAAATCACTCAAATGTCCTCTTCTTCAACTGTCACAAATCACTCAAATGTCCTCTTCTTCAACTGTCAAAAAATCACTCGAATGTTCTCTTCTTCAACTGTCACAAATCACTCGAATGTTCTTTTCTTCAACTATCACAAATCACTCAAATGTTCTTTTCTTCAACTATCAATAATCACTCAAATGTTTTCTTCTTCAACTGTCACAAATCACTCAAATGTCCTCTTCTTCAACTGTCACAAATCACTCAAATGTTCTCTTCTTTAACTGTCACAAATCACTCAAATGTTCTCTTCTTTAACTGTCACAAATCACTCAAATGTTCTCTTCTTTAACTGTCACAAATCACTCAAATGTTCTCTTCTTCAACTGTCAAAAAATCACTCAAATGTTCTCTTCTTCAACTGTCACAAATGACTCGAATGTTTTCTTCCTCAACTGTCAAAAAATCACTCAAATGTTCTCTTCTACAACTGTCACAAATCACTCAAATGTTTTCTTCTTCAACTGTCACAAATCACTCAAATGTCCTCTTCTTCAACTGTCACAAATCACTCAAATGTTCTCTTCTTTAACTGTCACAAATCACTCAAATGTTCTCTTCTTTAACTGTCACAAATCACTCAAATGTTCTCTTCTTTAACTGTCACAAATCACTCAAATGTTCTCTTCTTCAACTGTCAAAAAATCACTCAAATGTTCTCTTCTACAACTGTCACAAATCACTCAAATGTTTTCTTCTTCAACTGTTACTAATCACTCAAATGTTCTCTTCTTCAACTGTCACAAATCACTCAAATGTCCTCTTCTTCAACTGTCACAAATCACTCAAATGTCCTCTTCTTCAACTGTCACAAATCACTCAAATGTCCTCTTCTTCAACTGTAAAAAATCACTCAAATGTTCTCTTCTTCAACTGTCAAAAAATCACTCGAATGTTCTCTTCTTTAACTGTCCCAAATCACTCAAATGTTCTCTTCTTTAACTGTCACAAATCACTCAAATGTTTTCTTCTTTAACTGTCACAAATCACTCAAATGTTCTCTTCTTTAACTGTCAAAAAATCACTCAAAGGTTCTCTTCTTCAACTGTCACAAATCACTCGAATGTTTTTTTCTTCAACTGTCAAAAAATCACTCAAATGTCCTCTTCTTTAACTGTCACAAATCACTCAAATGTTTTCTTCTTTAACTGTCACAAATCACTCAAATGTTCTCTTCTTTAACTGTCAAAAAATCACTCAAAGGTTCTCTTCTTCAACTGTCACAAATCACTCAAATGTTCTCTTCTTCAACTGTCAAAAAATCACTCAAATGTCCTCTTCTTCAACTGTCACGAATCACTCAAATGTCCTCTTCTTCAACTGTAAAAAATCACTCAAATGTTCTCTTCTTCAACTGTCAAAAAATCACTCGAATGTTCTCTTCTTTAACTGTCCCAAATCACTCAAATGTTCTCTTCTTTAACTGTCACAAATCACTCAAATGTTCTCTTCTTCAACTGTCACAAATCACTCAAATGTCCTCTTCTTCAACTGTCACAAATCACTCAAATGTCCTCTTCTTCAACTGTCACAAATCACTCAAATGTCCTCTTCTTCAACTGTAAAAAATCACTCAAATGTTCTCTTCTTCAACTGTCAAAAAATCACTCGAATGTTCTCTTCTTTAACTGTCACAAATCACTCAAATGTTCTCTTCTTTAACTGTCACAAATCACTCAAATGTTTTCTTCTTTAACTGTCACAAATCACTCAAATGTTCTCTTCTTTAACTGTCAAAAAATCACTCAAAGGTTCTCTTCTTCAACTGTCACAAATCACTCGAATGTTTTTTTCTTCAACTGTCAAAAAATCACTCAAATGTTCTCTTCTTCAACTGTCACAAATCACTCAAATGTTCTCTTCTTCAACTGTCAAAAAATCACTCGAATGTTCTCTTCTTCAACTGTCACAAATCACTCAAATGTTCTCTTCTTCAACTGTCAAAAAATCATTCAAATGTTCTCTTCTTCAACTGTCACAAATCACTCTAATGTTTTCTTCTTCAACTGTTACTAATCACTCAAATGTTCTCTTCTTCAACTGTCACAAATCACTCAAATGTCCTCTTCTTCAACTGTCACAAATCACTCAAATGTTCTCTTCTTTAACTGTCACAAATCACTCAAATGTCCTCTTCTTCAACTGTCAAAAAATCACTCGAATGTTCTCTTCTACAACTGTCAAAAATCACTCGAATGTTTTCTTCTTCAACTGTCACAAATCACTCGAATGTTTTCTTCTTCAACTGTCACAAATCACTAGAGTGTTCTCTTCTTCATTGATAAATTTAATTACGACAAACCACCTCGTGGTTTCATTAAATTCTATTCATCCCACACATTGAGACCATTCGCCCACCATCCTAGTGGTTCTCATAATCATAAAAAACAACAACGCACACATTGCATAAAACCCTCTCACTAAATATTTTGGGATCCACCCTTATCACCAAACCTTGCTCTCCCGCCAAAAGTCCACTTTCAATTTCAGCTTGATACATACAAGGAGATTTTCTAAGAATAAGAGTTATCTAGAGTTTTCCATTGTGTTTGAAACTACAGGCCCTAAACATGACTTTGAACTGTCTGTATCTTCTTTTAGATGAAGTTATCATTTTTTACAAAGCTTATATCAACTCACTGTGTTTATCTTATCTTATATAATACAGACGTTACTTCAAAAAAGAAGATGATTACGTCCTACGCGTCATGCATTTAGTCATGCATATTAACCAATGACTTAAATTCTGCCAAGTCACTGGTTTTCCTGGCTAGCTCAGGCAACCCATTCCATGCTCTAATAGCACTAGGGAAGAAGGAGTATTTGTACACATTCGTCCTAGCATATGGGACGAGAAATGTGCCTGACTGGTAAAACATTTGTACACGTTTAATCTGGCACACCAAATCTTGGATCAAGTTGAAATTATGTACATTTTTTTTGTGATTGACAAAACAAGAATCAATTATTAAAATGAACAAATTAGTCATAAATTATTTTGTTTGTTATCGAACAAGGGAAAGATTGTACTAATGAACGTGATGGCATAACATGAATTATTCCCCCTTTATACTCTGTGTAGAAAATTTGGTCGTTTGAAACTACAATAGAGAACTACAAAACCTGGCTGGCACAGTGGTTAGTGTGTCGGTTTGAGGAGGCTTGAGACTAGAGTTCGAGTTAGAAGTCCTGCAACGTTTTAAAAATATGCATTTAGAAAGCGATCACGGTAGCATTAACGACACCTCCTTTTTTCTTCCTTCCTTTCCCACCCAACTGTTGCAGACTAGTGCTAGGATCATAAGTTTAGAAAGCTCAAAGTATGAAATTGCGCTTAACAAAAACAATTGGTAAAAATATTTCTAATAATTTTTAATATTATTGTTAGTCTAGATCTATTACAAAATTGAAATTAATAACATGGCTGATCGAAACCATAAGATACAATTACTCCCAAAGTAAGCTTTGATTTTAGTGTAAATATTTTTAAAAGCCCAAAACGCGAATAGCCTCAGTTAGTTTTGTGTAGTCTGTCCGGGCGTCTTGTTTCGATCACAAAAACTTGAAAAGATATTGAAGATATATCATTATTTTTTAGAACTTTCCTTATGGATAAATTAAGATTATTATTATTATTTCTGACGCAACGGCTAGGCTTTTTTGTTTCTGAAATAGAATCATTTAATTTTCAAAGGAAATTTTTAAGCAGTTTTTTCATAAAAGTAAACCATTATTACAAGTGTTTACTATAATTAGTAGTAACTTCTGGAGACTTTATCACTGAGGAAGGTTTTATGAATATATTTTCCTAATTTATATAACGTTTATGTTACTTTCTAAAAAAAAAAATGGTTAGATAAAAATATTTGTTTCCGAATGTGTTTTGTTTATATAAGACACTTACATTTTAAAGAAAATATTGGTCAATTTTTATTGAAGACATCATGTTTTATTTTGTGCTGTTGCAATATAGTTCAAATCCATTTTTTTAAATGTTAACCAAAGGCACACGTTTCTTCCTTGATGCAATGATGAGAGACTGGTCCTTTAGAAAACGATCAATTATATAATCATTCAATAACATCAGTTTCACATTGAACCATATCTTCTCAATCATCAGTTCATTGAATACATATTAATGTTGACAATGTATTAGTAGTAATAATAATATACACTCGTGTCTAAGTATAATGTGGTAACATGTCGACAGTCGGCCTAACAATAAAATAATATCAGTTAAAACTTACGATACCAAAACGTGTTTTATTTTTATATATTGTCGGAGATAGAGTTGTGGCTGTTGATAGTTTTTAATTCATAGCTTCTGATATTCTTGCTAAAAATAATGAAAGCTGCCTTTTTACTTGTCTGAGTAGACCACTTCGGGACCGATTATGAGTTTGTGTTTCCACACAAACTTTCTTTGTAACCTTGTTAATATTGTTTTTGTTTGTCATTATCACTTCGTATATAGACCTTTCTTCCATTTCTATGTACTTCGTATATAGACCTTTCTTCCATTTCTATGTACTTCGTATATAGACCTTTCTACCATTTCTATGTACTTCATTTATAGACCTTTCTCATAGACCTTTCTCCCATTTCTATGTACTTCATATATAGACCTTTCTCCATTTCTATGTACTTCATATATAGACCTTTCTCCCATTTCTATGTACTTCATATATAGACCTTTCTCCATTTCTATGTACTTCATATATAGACCTTTCTTCCATTTCTATGTACTTCATATATAGACCTTTCTTCCATTTCTATGTACTTCATATATAGAACTTTCTTCCATTTCTATGTACTTCGTATATAGACCTTTCTATATGTACTTCATATATTGACCTTTCTTCCATTTCTATGTACTTCGTATATAGACCTTTCTTCAATTTCTATGTACTTCGTATATAGTCCTTGCATCCATTTCTATGTACTTTATATATAGTCCTTGCTTCCATTTCTATGTACTTTATATATAGACCTTTCTCCCATTTCTATGTACTTCATATATAGACCTTTCTCCCATTTCTATATAAACTTATAATATTGATTAGACCGCCCGCCCTCCCAGCCCACACCAATGTTGGCAACATTTCATTATATTTTTTAAAAAAAGCTTGCTTCATATCAGGTCATCGTGACCAAGACGGTTGCTAAAACCTACTGACCTTAAGATCGATAATTCTTGTCCCTAACCGTTCTCCCCCCCCCCTCCCGATCTCTTCTTTACAGTCTACATACTCTTTTGCTGTAAATATGAAAAGATAATCAAAAAGGATTGGGAAAGATGAACAAATGTCATTTTGTAGTCTGAAGATTTCTGACCGCTGCCCCCACACCTCGCCTTCTTTTTTTTTTAAACATCATAGACTAGCTTGACCACTCAGTGTATCGTCTGCTGATCTTAATTTGATGAATAGTCCACAAGTCAATAATGGTTCACGGAGTAACTAAGTCATAATGTCACGAACCTAGATATTATTTCTAAAGTGCTACATTATGTCACGGACCTAGATATATTGTCTGAAATTCTACATAATGACACTAGCCTATATATATATTGTCTGAAATCAGAATTGAGTAAACAGTATTCGGGATTATTTGGCGCCTTTTCGCTTGTGCCTCCTTTAGTATTAACGTAAGCATAGCTGTATAGCTTTCAAGCGCACTGGGGAATCAACAGTAAAGATGGATTCTTACAATTTAAAAAATTGGAGTGGAAATGTTGAATAACTTATCTTTGTTTCGTATAATAAAAGAAGCGTTTAAGTTTTTATTTTTTCACGTATCCTGAAGTATCAGAATTTACTATGTATTTGTAAAATATTTGTAAAAGTGTGTGAAGGTTGAGTGGGCGGCCAAAATGGGACCTTGTGTGGGATGGGGCGTGTAGTTTTCCTTTGCAATAGAGACATGTAGAAAAATGTTATTAGATTGACTTATTAGTTTGATCAGACGCTACGCTTAAACTCACGAATTTTCTTTGTAGAGTTTCATCATTATTCTCACTGATATGTGTCGCGGCGTGCTGTTCCGACGAGTGCAGTCAAAGATGTCCACTCCTTCCCGAAGGAGGCAGTCCCTCAAAAAATCTGGGAGTTATGCCAACTGTGACAAATAAAGAACAAAGCACACCAGTAAAGATCAACAAATTGAGGCTCAAACCATTGCGTCCGACGAATCAGAACGATGGTTCGTAGACCGAAACAAAGAGAAATTCAATTATGTTCCCAAGGCTCCAACAGGAAAAACAACCTTGGCTTATGCAGTGCCGGTCTTAACAGTGTGCTGGACCCTGCGCAAGTGCCATTTCAGGGCCTCGAATATTTATACTATGGTATGACGATGACAAATACATTTTCTTTATCGCACCCCCTCCCCCACCCAAAAGAGTGGGTCCTGGGACGGTTGCTCCACTTGCCGCCTCCAGAGGCCGCCTCTGGGATTTTAGACTGAAGTAATAGGTGTTTCCAATATTACTAAAAAAAAAATCTTATGGTTAAGTGTAGTTGTATCAATAAATTTTTTTCAGTCCTGTAATTAAATTTTTAATAGATCTAGAGTTTTCTAGACTAACAATAATAGAGCTGTGCGATTATAATGCTTTTAGTTTTCTCAATACCCTATGAAAGGTGTGGGAGTAGGGGGTGGGTAGAAAGAATGTAATATCTGGGTGATCGCTTTTTTAAATGGATTTATTTTTTTAAAAAGGGGGAATTCAAACTCGAAGGCTAGGATCTAGTAAGCCTCCTCAAGCCACTGTGCCAGGGAGCTACTTATAAAAATAGTTTTTAGAGTATTTACAAATATTTTTTTTTCTACAAACAATAAGAGGAACTAATTCAACTTATACCACTTTATCAGTCAAGGCAAATTTCTTTCCCTTGTTCGAGATACAAAACAAAATAAATAATTACGAATAGTTGATTAACTAATTGGTTAATTTGTATTGATTCTTCTGTTGGCATGTAAAAGAAATAATTGTGCGAAATTTCAAATTGATCTGAGATTGGGTGTGGGAGAAATAACGTGTGCAAACGTTTTACCAGACAGACAGACAGAGTGAGTTGATATACGCTTTGTAAAGAAGAAAAAAGATTAACAGGCCGGTCAATTATCACAATGTAACCTTATGTAGATCTCCTCTTTGTGGTACTTTTAAATTGGAGAGGGGAGAACGTCGAACTGTAGAATAGGTAAAAAAAAATATTTACAAACATCACATATAAAAAGTTTTTGATTAAATGTGTGCTAAAAAGATTTAACAGCATCAATCCGCAAAACATTATGACATTTTAAATTGTTTGCGGATTGCGTGATTTGGACTATAAAGGCTGAGTATTAAATGACCAGAGGATTAGATGACTGTGGATTAATCGACAGGAGAGTCCTCTTCTTGCCAGCTTTTTGATGCTGAGCTGTAAGCTCTTATGCAGTCTGTGCCAAGGAAAATTAGTGTGTAGGTTTTTTTTTTTTTTAGTTGTTCAGCACTGCCTTACAGAGTGTTAATTATGTTGGGCTGTAGTTAGGCGTTATTTCTCCAACACCCAATCTCGGGTCAAGCTGACATTTCGCACATTTTTTTCCTTTTCCCCGACAACACAGAATCGATAAAAGAAACAAACCAATTAAATAATCAACTATTGCTAATGAATTATTTTATTTTTTTGTATCGAACAAGGGAAATAAATTGTACTTGTTGGTATAACCCCTTTTTACGTTTTAGGTCACCGCTTTAAAGTTTGAAGCTAAAACCGTCTATTGAGATCTTGTGTTCATATTCAAGTGTTTCCACTTACTTATTTTAGAAATACATTTAAAAAACGATCACGTCTACATTCACCCAGATAACCCCCCCCCCCCCTTCCCCTTTCGCCACTGGTCCAGACAAGTGATAAGATCATAGTGTATTGAGGAGAAAGCTATAAGCATGAAATAGCGCTATATAAAAACAAATGGTACAAATATTTCTAATCGGCACAGATATATACTTTTTAGTACAGAATAGTCTAGATCTGTTACAAATTTAATTACATGACTGATCCAAACGTATTGATGCAACAAAGCGCGACATAAGTTTTGTTGTTAATTTTTTTTTTTTATTTTCATGTTTGTAAAGATACATTTTAAATATCAATTATAACTGGAGATCAATAGTTTGCAGCAGACATAGGCCTGGTATGTAGCCGAATCTTTGATCGTTTCGATTTGTCCGTCTGCCAAAGACATGATGACATTCTTGTCATTTCTCCAGACGAAATATCGTGCTTGTACTTGACATCCTGGTCTGAACCTATCCCTAACCTATTTCTATCCTATCCCTAACAGAGCAGAGGAGACAAAGACAAGATAATGTCTCGTGATCTTTTAATACCTTATACGTTCCAAGGAAGATTTTTGAACTTGCAATGTCTGTTTAAATCTGATTTAGTTTTGAGTAAGCTTCTTCTATTTTTTTTTTTTGGTTCTTAGGTTGTGTGATTCTTAAAATAAACATTAATAAATTATATGCATTATTATTATTAAATTTATGTATTTTTTGTTTTATGTCTGATGTTGGAATTTAAAACTAAATTGAACAAGAACTGTTAAAGTGATTCGTACATCGTACTGTTACAGTTGACTATTTCAGACTTTGCAATCTATAGCGACACATGATGTAGAGCTCATTTGTTTATAAATTCTATGGTCGTGGCTAACTAACAGTCTTAACTTCACCAACATATGACAGGTACTCATTAAAGTTGGGTGGACTTAGGAGCGTCCTGAAAAAATCCAGTCATCAAGATGTGAACTCAAGTCCTTTCAGTTCAGAAGTCAACAGCTTAACTTTTCAGCCGTCACGCCCCTTAAATCATATTTTCAATTTCTATACTGTTTTTACAATGTCTCGAGAGGACGCCAAAGAGACCTGTTCTTGAAAGGACACTTTTCTCGCGGCCCGCCCGAGCATGCGCAATTCCAATAAAACGAGCGCTATGTGACCACACGAACGCAAGTGGTGGTGGGGTGGCTGATAGTTATAGATGGAGGGGGGGGGGAATTAAGCGCTTGGCCCTCGAAACGAGGGATCTTGAGTTCGTGTCCCGGTAAAGACTGATATTTTGAACTTAGCTATCTGAAATGGGTGCCGTAGGCCGGAAAAACACGTGAGCTTTACGTATCCGTAAGATAGCGAGGTCTGAAAGAGGGTACTTTTACTTTTGAAGTCCTCAGAAAACGTTGTATACATCAATGCATACACTTTCATGTTTTCGTAAATCAAAGTCAGTATTTGCTATTTATGACTATCTTGTTTGTATTTCAACCCAGTACTCTTGGTTCATGAGTTGTGAGTTCTAGCTCTAGCCCATTACGTCACGTCTGGGAACGTCCGATCGAATTCGTTATGGTGTTTAGTTACATTTCTCCTTCCCCCCTTCTCCATTACGCTCTGACATCTAACCCCCCTCGCTCCCCGCTACAGACAACGCCGCTGCGTATACATACATTTTTGTTTCTTTCACGAGACTGATGTAGCCTCCCCCCTCTCTCCCGAGTTACTTCATCTCTTGAGCCAAAGCTGCATAACCCCTTCTGTCGGTGTGTCGTCTGGAAACATACATCCTTAGAGTGAACCGGAAGCAATTTATCTTTAGTGCTAATCTTACCCAGAGCAACAAGCGTATGGGATCCTCCATTTATAACGTCCACGCACACACCCTAATAAGTAGATACGAGTCTGACTTCTGCCCTTTTTTTTTACACAACCACTAGATAGAAAATTGAAAGAAAAATTTTATTTTTATTGAGACTGAAAAAAAAATGCTTATTTTGCTCGGATATGTAAACAGCGGACACGTCTCTTTGGAAATAAAGTAATAAATAAATCTCTTATAATCTTATAAGAAATGCTCTTTATTTCATATATAACAGACACGCCTAAAAACATCTCTTCCTTCTGTAGAAATTGAAACTCTACTATGCCGTTGGTTACCACGAATACAAAAAAACTTGTTTTTAATGGAACTTGTATGAATATTTCCCTGTATTTGAGAACAATAAATTACACACAATTCTATTTTTTTTGGGGGGGAGGGCGGTGGCTGAGCGGTAAAGCGCTTGGCCTATGAAGCGGGGATCCCAGGTTCAAAACTGATGTAGATTGGGATCTTTAATTTCGGGATCTTTGGGCGCCTCTGAGTCCAACCAGCTTTAATGGGTTACCTGTAAAGTTAAGGCGGTTGGTCGTTGTGCAGGCCACCTTGTCAACCGTACACCACAGAAACAGATGACCTTTACATCATCAGCCCTATAGACCAAAAGGTCTGAAAGGGGAACTTTTTCAAGAATTTGGATGTAATTTCCTTTCCATCTTCGTGCGGCGCCATATGAGAAAAAGTGTAAAAGCTTTTCAGATTTATCATCACTTGGACGTCGACTGTGTATGACTCCTAAACAAATTTTATAGAGCAACTGGTGGATTCAAAAATTTAATCAGAAAAAGTGCATAGTTGGCGGCGTCAGAAATTGTTAGGATCGGCTCTGAAATATGAGTTATATAATGATTTCCTTGTTTACTTGGCCGTGTTACAGAGAGAGTGATTCGAAACTCGTAAAGCTATCACCTTCTGCGATGGAATAGAATAGAATCTGAAATTTTGCACTTTTAAACTCTTCAAGTCTCAAATTCCAGTCTCAGTTTCGTACTTTTAAAACATCAACATTTTCAGGATCAGTTTCTTGAGGAACTGAAGATCAGTTTTATCCTCATGTGTTACTTCATAAGTTCTAGGATTAACTCTGCTATCACTCTATGAAAAGAATTAATCATGGGCTTAGGCATTGGGGTTTTAAGTATGTTTGTTTTTTAAGAATGAAAAGTTCACTGTTAGTATTGGCTTTGTAACACTTAAGCATATATTTTTTTTGTTGAAATATAAGAATCTTGACAATAAAAAGAGTCAAACAAAGAGACGTCGATACACGCAAGAGTTATAGTTTATTACACTAAATTGGAATTCATCATCTGATGTCAATACATCGAAAACAATAATGTCATTACTTTCATAGCATTAAATTCATGAGTTTGAGATCGAAATATAATAACATAAAATACATCCCCAAAAAATTGTAGCGAAAATGGAAAAGCAGGAAACTTTATAATAAAAATAAATACTTTAAAAAAGTATAAACTCTAAATATGCTAGGACGTTTTCATATAAGTGCTGTTCCACTCTTAGTGATGAAGTAAGTGCAATGAAAACCATGAGAGTTAAAAGTCTAGAATTACCAAGCAAATGTAGATTATCAATTAAATACGTAATGGGAGTACAGGTAAGAATTATGATACAAGAAAAATCAAAGAACTATGTAATTATTACTAGTATATAACATTAGTAAATAAATGAAAGTGAACAATGTCTTACTAATGAAAATGACGATTCTGGGCGCCTCCAAGCGAGAGTATGGCGTATTAGATCGCTTCAGATGCCTACAAAAAAAATCTGTATCTACCAAGCAGTGGTTCTCAAAACTTTTTTGTATGGCTCTGAGACCTAAGTGCTCTTTAGATAGCATCTTATAGTCCTCGAACGCTTTAGTCCAAAGTGCCTCCGCTCCAAAAAAGGCCATACGCTGGCGAGACTACCTTACAAATAACCATGTTCTGCTGGAGGCTGGTGTGGACAGTATAGAAGCACATCTTACCATTCGACAGTTTCGATGGGTCGGTCACATCCCGCATTGGGGACGACCGTATGCTAAAAGCGATCCTTTAAGGGAGGCGTAACTGGATGATCCCATAGATTCTATTAAGATTAACTCTGGCACCTTTTTTAACTCATTGGCATAGAGTACAGTAGCTGGCAACAGAAGCAGATGCTCTCTAAAGAGACAGTTGGAGATCTCTCACGAAGTGGGACACACGTTTTGGGACCCGAGAATAGCCCTTCTAGAAGAGGCAAAGAATAAGAAATTTAAATAGCCTCATAGCAGACAACTGGTTGTCATTTCATCATTTTATTCATGTAATCTTCCGCATAAGGTCGCATCACCACCTTTCCACTGAACTCGATTCTGAGCAGCTTTCTCCATCTACTTCCATGTCATTCCAGTATACTGGCTTCTGCTGACGACCGACTTCTTCCAACTTTTCTTAGCCCTGCCCACTTCCCACTTTCCTTATGGATTCCTACCAAGTGCCTGACCTACAACATTATTAGAAGTTTTTCACAGGTTGTGTCCTATCCAGATGCACTTTAGTTTTTCACTATCCTGGGCTATAGGTTTGTTGCCTCGTTCTCTCCCACAAGTTAAAAGTGGATATCTTTTCGGGAAGGTCTGGAGTTTTTTCCATATTTGTTTTCGTGACTCTCCCTGTCTCAGAACTGTACAGAAGGATTCGGATCTTGTTCTGTTAAGACAGTGCTTTGGGGCGCCAGATTGCCTGAAGAGTTGCAAAGGCAGGCCTATATGTATTAATGAGATTTCGTTTATCTCTTTCAGTCTCTGCATCATCATCGTCATAATCATCTGCCACTTGACATTTGTCGTAGGGGTCCTTTAACAGTTCGCGCTAACAAATCCCTCCAATTTTCCTTGTCAGCAGCTGTTTTCAGCAGAATATCAAGAGGGAGACCGGTCCATTCCTGTATGTCTGAATCAGATGAAGGAAAATAAGAAGGTCACAACTGGGTTTGTATGGCCGAATTAACCGTTGCACTCAGTAGTAATCTTCGGAATTAGAGAAATCGGCATTTTTATTACTATATATTACATTTATTACTTTATATTACATTAAAAATGAAAGTTTCAATTTGTTTTCAACGACACAATTAGAAAAATAAAATGTAAAGTGCTTTTGAGTGGTCATGAAATGGGCCCCCATCTTGCTTTTTTTGATGTATGGAAAGTTGCTGGTAGTAGAAAACATTTATTCTCCAAATACTGTTTTCGACTTTTTTTTTCTCCTCATGTATAGGCTTTCATTGGTCGAATCGAATGGGCCAGGTCGAAATAAAACAAGGTCGCCTTGACCGGACTTAAGTCTGAAAGACTTTCCTAATATTGATCGTCACGGGTTCTCTACTAGACACTCCAAAGTGGATAATTTTTGAATCGCGTGCCTTCCCCAACTGATCAAATTAGATCTTTGACTTAGTCTTTTATTTATTTGTGTTTTCCGATTTCATCATTGTGTGTGCACGTGTGTGTGCGTGTAAGTAAACGTGTGTGTGTGTGAAAGCAAGAAAATGTTCGTGTGACATAACGATTTTTTTCTCTTTACTTAACAAAAAAAAAACAATGTTGGCATCGCCATTACTTCATGTATGTTTGTAAAAAGTTGGCAAGGGGTTGGGTTTTGAGAATGATCAAGTCTTTTTATACAGAAACAGAGATCTACAATTGTCAGTTTATAATTGGTCATTATTTCTTGTACATGCTTGTAAATAGCCTTGGCTTAGAGATGAATAGTGTGATAGATAGACGGACAAAACCAAAGATAGATAGATAGATAGATAGATAGATAGATAGATAGATAGATAGATAGATAGATAAATAGATAGATATTAGATTAGATTAGATTAGATAGAAAGATAGATAGATAGATAGATAGATAGATAGATAGATAGATAGATAGATAGATAGATAGATAGATAGATAGATAGATAGACGGCATAGCAATGGTGTCACGCAGAAACGCTATAAAGAATAACTCAGGCACCATTTTGCCCTCACCGGCATAGATGAAATTAGCTGGCAACAAATGGACTCTGAAAGAGACAGCCAAACTCTCTTTATGATCGCGGGACGCAAGTTTGAGAATCCAAAGAGAAACACTTGCCGAAAAGAGGCGCAGAAGATGAAAAGAAAGACACATGGTGGACAACGGTTTCGTCTTCATTAGAATTTTGCAAAATATTAAGGTCGCAACTGGATTTCCGTAGTCTTGTTAAACGCTGCACTCATCTTTAATCTAGGGAATTAAAGACATTGCCATTATTACTATTTAATGATATTTACACATACCAAGATATTGTATTTACCCTGTTCCACCCTGACTAACCATCTCTTGTTTCCACGTGCAAAGTAGGGTGATTTTTGTTTATGCTGTGGTAAAATGTGTTAAGAGTTTAGTTATGATCGAGAATTTGTTTTCAACGGAGGATTGTTTTTTATTTTTCTTGAATCGGTTTTTGTAAATAGTTGTATGTACATTTGATGAGGAGAACTGTGAAATTATTTCTATTACTTGAATTATTGACTGTTCGTAGTGGATTGTGGTTCTGCAACCAGAAGGATATAGGCGACCTCACAATCGGTGAGTTAACTTTCTTTAGTCTACTCTAAAGTCGTAACAATATTGTACTGCTGAATTGTTGGCCTACTTCTGTCGTAGAACGACTATGGTTCATCTGGAACACTTTTACATGTGACTGTGCAGCCCTTTTTTTTTGAGAGACACTCCCGTCCACAAATATCGCTGCTGGTCTAGACCCAATAAAATATCCCTAATATACATCACTATCATGGAATGTTACTTAATTGAAATATATTACTTTCTACAGCTATTTAATTCACACATGGTCAGATATCCTACTCGTTGGTTGTCCTGAAGGGTATCATTATTTTCAGCTCTGATGGAACATCCGAAACATGTAAAACATTTTACAAACATTTTAATACTGAATGGATGGCTGTTTGGTCATGCGGTATGCAAGCTGAAGTGTTGTTCCGGCATCTTGATGGTCTTCAGTTCATACCCTGCCCGCTTCCATTCCACTTCGTCCTGTTGGAGGTTTGGATTAGGAAGTAGATAATCCACTCAGAAGGAACATCTGAAACATGTCAAACATTTTACAAATATTTACACAATTCCGGATCATTTCGGGATCTTTAGGGTGCCTATGCGTCCACCTAGCTCTAATGAGTACCGGACATTAGTTGGGGAAAAGTAAATGCGGTTGGTCGTTGCGCTGGCTACATGACACCCTCGTGAACCGTGTGCCACAGAAACAGATGACCTTTACGTCATCTGCCCTCTAGATCACAAGGTCTGAAAGGGGAACTTTACTTTTTATTTTACCGGATCATTTAAAAATTATCCTTTTAAATTGTTTAAGTAAAGCTTCATCACTTAAACATTATTGGTTATATTAAAGTTTATCAGAGACAGGGCAGCTAATGTACATTCTGGAGTTTCGCTGACATTTTTATCAGATGAAATGTCCCGCAGAAATCTTAATCAGTACGAGCAATCGACATGCGCAGAAGATATTTATAGGAGCTTGTCACGTTAGTTGGATATAAAAGGGCTGCAACTCTAATGAAAGATTTGTGCTTTTGGAAAAAAATAAAGACCTGCTAATTGTCGTCAATTGATTAATATCCTTCCATGTCTCTCTCTCTCTCTCTCTCTCTCTCTCGTTCTATTTCTTTCTCTTAGACTTTCTCCTTGTCTCTCGCTATATCGTTCTGCCTCTCTCTCTCTCTCGTTCTTTTTATTTCGCTAGGTCTGTCATTTTGTTTTAACTTTCTTTCTAATTATATCCTTTTCTCTCTCTCTTTCTGCCTCTATTTGTTTCTCTTGTATCGGAATTTAATGTTCTTACCATTCTTAAATAACTGTAATTTGGTGACAAAACCAGACTCGCAATATGTTTGATACATCCATGTGTATCTCTGACCCCTTTTTACATGAATGTCATCCACCTCCTCTCTTTCGCTCTCTCTGTTTGTCTCTCTCTCTCTCTCTCTCTTAATTCTCTGTCTGTCTCTTTTGTCTCTCTCTTTATCTGTCTCCCTCTTTCTATGTTTCTCTGTCTCTTTTTGACTCTTTCTGCCTATATCTGTCTCTCTCTCTCTTTATCTGTGTCTCTGTCTGTCTCTCTTGTCTCTCTCTTTATCTGTCTCTCTGTCTGTCTCTCTTGTCTCTCTCTCTTTATCTGTCTCTCTGTTTGTCTCTCTTGTCTCTCTCTCTTTATCTGTCGCTCTGTCTGTCTCTCTTGTCTCTCTCTCTTTATCTGTCTCTCTGTTTGTCTCTCTCTCTGTCTCTCCCTCTTTCTCTGTTTCTCTCTGTCTCTCTTTGTCTCTTTCTGCCTCTCTGTCTCTCTCTTTGTCTCTTTCTCTATCTCCCTCTGTCTCTCTCTCCTTCTGTCTCTTTCTCTCTCTGTCTTTCTCTCTGTCTCTTCTTTATCTTTATCTTTCTGTCTCTCTCTCTGTCTCTTCTTTATCTCTCTCTTTCTCTCTCTGTCTCTTCTTTATCTTTATCTTTCTCTCTCTGTCTCTTCTTTATCTTTCTCTCTCTGTCTCTCTCTCTCGGTCTTCTTCTCTCTGTCTTTCTGTATACCTATCTCTGTCTCTGGCTCTCTCTGTCTCTCCCTCCCTCTCTCTGTCTCTTCTCTATCTCTTTGTCTCTTTCTCTGTCTGTCTCACTCTCTCTGTCTCCCTTTCTCTCTCTATCTGTCTATCTCTGTCTATCTCTCCCTGTCTCCCTGTCTCTCTCTCTCTCTGATTGCTTTTCTCACACAAAACATTTCAATCCATCACCGTCATATATACAACAACTGTTTGTGCAATGTGCTTTTATAAATCCGTGACATCCCACTATTGATCCGTGCAAACTTTCTCTAACTGAACTAGTCCAAGTCATTGCCAACATAAAATTAATCGTAGTTCGTGTCTTCGACTTTAAATCTCTAGTGCAGCGGTACCCAAGCCTTTCATGGTATGAGAGCCATAAGTATTTCCTTCAAACGTCAGGCTGTCTGGACGTGCGGGTATGAACGCTGGACTGTCGTGTTCATTAGTGTCATGTATGACATGTGTATAGTTTTAGAACCCCTGTAATATTTGTTGAATAGTAATCACTGAACCATTCCATGCACGTTGAGCACGAGATTTTTTACTGGTCGGGGACTGACCACGAGGTGGACATCTCAGTTGATTTTAGACTCTGGTAGAGAGCGGAGTGTTATGATTGTTATTGACAAGTAGTGTCACGTACAAGTAGGAAAGTAATTAGAATTGATTTGTATTCAGGACTAATTTCCTTGGATGTATTTTGTGATGGCTGAAGTCGCCAATATCGTTTGTGAATATTTTACATGTAATAAAAACCATGTCTGCTACAAGTGAGTCTATTGATTATTATAAATATTGTGGTCAGAGAATTCAATTTGTTGGTGTTCTCACGCACTAGTAAATCTAGTGCGAGAGTGAAAGTATTTAAATAACAATACAAAGGATTATTATATCATAAACAAGATCTGCATAACACGACATTCGCGTTATCACGCCTATAACAAAACCAGGCTGTGACAATTAGTCTTGATGGTCCCGGGGTTCAAACCCTACCCGCTGCCTTCCCTCGTCGTCCCGCGGGAGGTTTGGACTAGAGAGTAGTTTATCTTCAACTCTGAAGAAACATCCGAGACATGTAATTCAATTTACAAACAAGCATTTTACGAACTAGTCACAGCCCTAATCAGCACCAAAAAGTTTAGGATTCGAACCTTCGCTACATCAATCGTCGTTGGCAGAGGTGTTTTTTTTTTTTTTTGGAGGGGGGGGGATAACACCTGGCCACGGGTTGGTTAAGGCCCGCGTATCGTGGTTTGGGCATCACTGCTCTGGTGTAGCGGTTTCGATGAATGTTATCGATTGATTCAAGACGACGGTAATATCAATAACATCTTAAAAGTGCACGAGACTAAGTAGCGAGACTAAGCGAATCAGAAAGTGTTGAACTCTAAAGCAATGCGTGAAGTGATTGTTTCGGCTATTAGCCAACATAAAACTTGTTTGCGTATTGACGTTGGCTAAAGGCACTTTAAAGCTTTTCTATTTTTTTTGGGGGGTTGACAATTTTTGTATCCTTGCCTGGTGATTTAACAGGGATATGGCATTGACATTGTTAACTTTAGACGTGAGAATGAATGAATGTATAAGAAAAGTGAATCTTATCTTATAAAATACAGACATAACTTCAAACAAGGTTACAAAAACAGTTTGTGTGGAAGCACAAACTTAAAATTGGCCCTCCAAGTGGTCTACCCAGGCAGATAAAAAGGCAGATTTCAATATTTTCAGAAAGAACATCAGAATGAAGTTCTACCAAAATAACAGAAGAATGGAGAAAGAAGGTTGACAGATCTTGTGTGGTGCCCCAGCAGTCCAGCAGACCAAAGGATAGGTGAAAGTGAATGTGAAGTTTAATGTAAACCTGACCTAACTGATGTTTTATCATGAATATCTAATTGACCTAGTTGTTTTGCAAATGGTCAATCTCTTATACAATTGCTGAAGAAAAAAAAACATTTCGTAAAAAAAAATAAACAAATTCCTTTAGTAGGGTGTCCTGCGATACTGCGATATGATTGAACTTACTCATTTTAGCAATACAAATTTAAAAATATTTTTTTTTGACATAAAATCAAAAGCCATTTGCATAAATGTGTTGAAAATATGGTAAACTGTAATCTCCCCCTACTAAAGAGTCTTCCGTGTTTGTTACTATTAATAGTAAAAAAGGTGTATTTTTATGAAAAAAAACTGCTTGCATAAGTGATTTAAAAAATTAGATTTTTCGCTTTCAGAAAAGAAAAAAATAACCGTTGCATCAGAACTTTTAATGGTCTAAAATATTATGATGTCGGATTTTCTCGTTTGCGAGACGGACGGACGGACGGACAGATATTCCACATAAAATGAATAGCGTCTTTTCCCCTTTCGGGGGCCACTAAAAAGATTACATCCTTCGCGTGTTTCTAGGTCAATCTAGTCATGCATGTTAATCATTGACTTCAACTTCTGCTAATTCGTTGGTTTTCCTGTCTGACTCCTGCCAAGTTCAATTAAGTCACCGATGACTAGATTGACAAATGAAATGAGTACGTCGTATTTATCTTTTTTGAGGTAACGTCTGTAATTGATAAGATAAGTTAAGATAATAAGGACAATTACGTAAAAAACTGAAATTTGAAGTCTGTAGATGAGAGAATGATTAATTTCTTCGCTAGTCGGATCCATGTATCATTTTTTTTATCGACTTATCTTCTCCATGTCACTTGCCACTGCTGACCACACATCTCTGCGTTCAGTGCGTGGGTCGGTCGGCTTGACCAGGAACAGAGCTCGTGATAGAATGGTCTACCCCCCCCCTCCCCTTTCGTGTGCATCTCTCCCAGCCCACCACCGGCACAGACTTTTGGTCTGATAGCCTATCTACCCCCCTCCCCTATCGTGTGCATCTCTCCCAGCCCACCACCGGCACAGACTTTTGACGGCCTATCTTTGATTAAATCTGATCCCTCTGTTGCTTATCCTGCAGGGAGCCTCCCCCCCTCTCTCTGCCCCCGTGTTATCAATATCTCTGACGTCATTGCCGTATTCCGTCACGACACAGGGACGTCACTGGGAGGAGATAAAGTGTGCAGGGGGTGTCTTGTAATTGTTGACAGCCTCCTTAACCAAACCATGCTGAGTTAAAAAAAAATAATCACTAAGTCTGTCCAGCGGGGCCTTAAGTATGTAAAAAAGTAAATTAGATCTTTAAACAACAACAAAAAAAAACTTCGATTGCGTAATAGCCTCGTCCCTTCTTGCCAAGGCTTAATGCACAAACTTCAACCTTTTTTCCCCTTAAGTATTTAAAATATGCATACAACGACTCCCTTTTGCGGCCTTTTTATTATCCTGTTATAAGAACTTGAACATCTTAATCTCCAATGAGTTTTCACAATGGTAATGAAGACAGAGAGGCTGAGCTGTAAAGCACTTGGCTTCCGAGCCGGGGACCGGGGTTCGAATCCTAGTGAAGACTGGGATTTTCAATTTCGGGATTTTCGGGTGCCTTTGAGTCTTCCCAGCTCTAACGGGTACCTAACATTAGCTGGGGAAAAGTAAAGGCGGTTGGTCGTTGTGCTGGCCACATGACACCCTCTTTAACCGTAGGCCAAAGAAACGAAATAGTAATCTTGTAAACTTTAATTTCCTGAACTTTTTTCTTTAAAGCGGATGTTTTTATTTTTTTTTAGGATTTGAATAAGAGATTGAGCCTTTTCAAAACAATTACATCAATTATAAGACGTCAGCTAGGCCAGGAGAGGCGCGGTAGCTGAGCAGTAAAGCGCTTGGCTTCCGAACCGGGTGTCCCGGGTTCGAATCCTGGGATTTTCAACTTTGGAATCCTTGGGCGCCTCTGAGTCCAGCCAGCTCTAATGGGTACCTGACATTAGTTGGGGAAAAGTAAAGGCGGTTGGTCGTTGTGCTGGCTACATGACGCCCTCGTTAACCGTAGGCAAAAAAAAAGATAAACTTTACATCATCTGCCCTATAGACCACAAGGTCTGAAAGGGAAACTAGTTAGGCCAGGTTCACATCTAACTTTGCATTTACTTGCACCTATCCTTTGATCTGCGGGACTGTTGGGGCACTACACAAGATCTGTCAACCTTCTTTCTCCATTCTTATCTATCATTTGTCTTTGATATAATTTCATTCAAAGTTCTTTCTGAAAATATTGAAGCCTGCATGGGTGGACCACTTCGGGGGCCGATTTTGAGTTTGTGTTTCCACACAAACTGTCTTTGTAACCTTGTTCTTGTTCGAAATGAGAATGTGCACATTCTTCTTTAGAAATTCCCATTTTTAACAATAGATAAAATAACAAGGTTACAAAAGATGTTTTATAATTTATGTAATTGTTTTGAAAAGGCTCAATCTCTTATTCGAATCCTCAAAATAAAATATAAAAAATCCCGCATTTATAAAATAGTGCAGGAAAAAGAAGTTTACAAGATTACTATTCGTTTTTAATTAGGTCTAACTTATAATGCATACTAATAAGCTTTTTCTCTTTAAAAAACTGCTTGCATAACTGATTTTAAAAATTAGATTCTTCGCTTTCAGAAAAAAAAGTAGCCGTTGCATCAGAACTTTGAATGGTCTAAAATATTGTGATGTCGGATTTTCAATATCTTTTCTAGTTTACAAAATCTAAACGGGACGGACGGACAGACGGACAGACATTTCGCACAAAACTAATAGCGTCTTTTCCCCTTTCGGGGGCCGCTAAAAATGATTTTATCCAGTTGTTTAACTTGTTATAGAACACATTTCTGAGTTTGGGACTCTTTCTCTTTTTGTTATGTTTCTTTCACTCTTTTCTCTTTCTCTCATTCTCTTTTTATGCTTTCTTTTCTTTCTCTTTTTTCCTTCTTTCTCTATCTCTTTTTTTTCTTTTTCTAAGCTTTCCATCTTTCTCTCTTTCTATCTACTTTTTTTTCTTTCTTTCTTTCATTCTACTTCTCTTTCTTTCCTGAGCCCAGTATTTGGATTATATTTTTTTAAGATTACGATTGAAGTCTTGATTGTGTTCAAGAACTTGGCCCAACTTGAGGTTGCAATCACCACACATTCTGTTTGTGTGTTTTTCTGAGAAGTTGGGACCGACCCCCCCCCCAACCCTTCTTTTTTTGTTGTTGTTGTTGTATTTTTCTGCTTAAAAACCATTTTGGCATGGTTAGCTAAACCTCTCTCGTCTATTGGATCAATATCTACTTATAGCTTCGTACTCCTCCTTGTTAAGACGCCAACCGAGTGGTAGATCTGTCTACACATAATCTATCAATCTATCGCTTCCAAGCCAAAGTCTACTAATGTCTACATAGTCTATATTGTCTTGGAGGCTGATCCAAGGCGTTAAATCACTTCGTTCTTTAACATTCTACACCAAATGATATAAACACATTCCAACAGAGGTGTTCAATAATGGGAAAAGACTCTAAACAGAACGAATCAAACAAAAAAAAAAAAACAATAATAAATTGTCAAAATATTTTATTCCAATTACACAGTATACGGGAGGCGCTGTGGCTAAGCGGTTAAAGCGCCTGGCTTCTGAACCTGGGGGTCCTGGGTTTCGAATTTCGGCGAAGTTTTGGATTTTGGGACATTTAGGACGCCCCCTGAGCCCACCCAGCGCTACTAGGTACCTGACTTTAGTTGGGGAGAGTAAAGCCAAAGAAACACATGAGCTTAACATCATCTGCCCTATAGATTACAAGGTCTGAAAGATGATCTTTACACAGTTTACCCGTGACATTGTGCCTTTTTTTTCTGTTAATAATATTAAACATGCGATGATTTTAAAATAGCGCCAGATGTATTAAAAACAAACGAGAGAATATAGAAATGCTAGTGAAAGGAGAGAGAAAAGGCTTGATATATAGATGCCTACATGCGCAGACAGACAGAGCTCGAGAATGTAAAAGAGAAGGTGAGAGAATCAGAGAAAGGAAAAGCTAAGAAATGTCTGTGTGTGAGATTGAACTTATTAGCGATGATCATCTACATCTCATTCGTTTATTCGGTACACACGACAATTTCATTTAGATGTCATCATAGTTGGCATCCTTTTCAAGTCCTTCTGTTGGTCTCTGATCTCGCTCTCTCTCTCTCTCTCTCTCTCTGTATCTGTCCATATAGCTCCCTGCGTGTCTTTATATTCTCTTTTTTCCCCTATTTTCTCTCTCTCTCTTCTCTCTTTCTATTTTCTCGTTTCCCTATTTTTTAATCTTTTTTTCTCTTCCTTTACCTATATCTCTCTTTTTTTTCCTCTTTCCCTCTCTGTTTTTCTCTTTCCGAATTTTTCTACTTCTTTCCCTCTGTCTCTTTTTCCTCTTTCAATCTCTCTCTCTCTCTTTCTTTCCGTGTTTCTCTTTCTATATCTCTCTCTCCCTATCCCTCTTTTTCTCTTGATATTTATGTTTTTGTATCCCGGGAGGATGAAGAAAGGAGACAGTGTGGAATGTCATGTTTTATTTTGTTGTCAACGGGCCAAACATATTCCCATAGTTGGCAGGCATGAAAAAAATATGATTTTATAGACTTAGAATTTATTACGGTAATGCGTTGGTAAGCCGTGTTCCGATTTAGCAGCCGGGAAGAGGCATCTAAAGATCGATAATCAATAATAAAAATCACAAGGAAAGGTTACAAGTACAGAATAACGTCAAAGCATCCAAAAACAAAACAAAAAAGCGTGGGCTCATTTCTGGCCCTACAAATATTTACTTCAACTCTGACCCTCGCCTTGGCTCAGTCGTCTCCCCTTCCTGTACTTTGAAATGTTTGTCTAGTCCGCCGACTTCAAAACAGGGGTGTTCAACTTGCTGCTCGCGAGATATATGTGGCCGCCCAAGTTTATTTTAAATGTATTGCCAAACGTTTGAATATATGCAGTGCTGTACATAGACGTAAGGAGCCTTAGATATTTGAAATGTGGGGCCCTTTGTAAGTGCAGAGATTATGTCAGTTCGAAATATTGTTTTGGGGACCTGAGCTTATGTAGCCAGTAGGTCAATCTTATTTTCACGTATCGTTCGTTGTACTCCTGAAGGGTTAGGGTTTGGTTCAAAGGTTCTCATTTCTTGACATTCAGAGACCATCTAGTTTATCTTTTAGATTGTTTCTATTTCATAATGCTAAGATTTTCATACATGGGAATAAGTCCATTAGCAGAAATCTTTTGGTGTATCCGGTGTACAGAATACGGAAGAATTGTTGAGCGAAATATGAAAAAAAAACTTTATTTTTATATGCAGTTGTCAATGGCGAATTTTCAATAAGGCATCCTTGTCAATGCTTACTGTTTCTATTCATTTCAAAATCTTTCACAATCTTTCTCTTTCCATTTTGTAATACTTTTTTAAGGTAACATGATATCGTCACTATATTTCTTCACATCACTTTCTCTTTTCCCCCTCCTTTTATTGTATTTTATTTATTAAAAATGTAAACTAGACCATATTAAAAATGTTTGAACAAAGAGCAGATTACTGTTATTAGTTTTTAGTGTGAAAATCCTAAATACACGCTGGAGTTTTGGAAAATAACAACTTCTATAGCAAAATAAATTTAACTCTTTCTCTCCTGATTGACCATCGTTAATTTAACCCCATTACATTAGCATAATTTTTTTGTTTTGTGTTATATGTAAGGGCATACATTGATCTCTAACAATCATAACATTTTTCGATTAAAAGAAAAACATTATCGATGTTTAACCCAGATACGCTAGAGACATACAATTGGGAAAAATGAATAATTCCTTCTGACCATGGAAACGAATTACGGAAAGATAGAGTTAAACATTCTGAAATAAAATTGATAAATTTGTTTACATTATATGAACATCATGATAAATTAATAATGAGGTCCATGGAGGTCCACATTACGTTGTCTAACCTACTTCACCTTCACCCAGGGGAGTAGCTAGTGTGGGAGAAGGGAGGATCCAAATGTAAAAATCTACCCGGTCCTCCACTTGAGCCCGACCCCAAATAAGTGTCCGAATTTAGATTTACATTACATATTAGGACATTATCTCATGTCATGATGTCGAATATCAAAATGAATGGGGCCCCTCAGGAGGTCAGATCCCTGGGGCCCCTAAGTCCCCAACTACGCCACTGCCTTCACTAATTCTTTAGTCTGATAAACCGTTGGGGCATTGAAATGAATCTGTGTCAATGACTGGTCCGTCCAGTTGTCTTCCCATTGCTTTCTCCGTCTGCCTTTTTTTTTTCTCCTGGTACTGTTCCCTGAAGGAACAAATACAATCTGTCAAATAATGTCATGCAATAAGCCTATTGTAATTTTGAAATGTTTTCATTCACAGACTCTGTTGAAAGCGTTATGTGCAGGTACAGACTTCTTTCATCGCAAGCTAGAAGTAAGTTCATGTTCATGTGTTTGTCTAGTGTATTTAATGTTCATTTGTTTGTCTAGTGTATTTAATGTTCATTTGTTTGTCTAGTGTATTTAATGTTCATTTGTTTGTCTAGTGTATTTAATGTTCATTTGTTTGTCTAGCGTCTTTAATGTTCATTTGTTTGTCTAGCGTCTTTAATGTTCATTTGTTTGTCTATCGTCTTTAATGTTCATTTGTTTGTCTAGTGTATTTAATGTTCATGTGTTTGTCTGGCGTATTTAATGTTCATTTGTTTGTCTAGTGTATTTAATGTTCATTTGTTTCTCTAGCGTCTTAAATGTTCATTTGTTTCTCTAGCGTCTTTAATGTTCATTTGTTTGTCTAGCGTCTTTAATGTTCATTTGTTTGTCTAGCGTCTTTAATGTTCATTTGTTTGTCTAGCGTCTTTAATGTTCATTTGTTTGTCTAGCGTCTTTAATGTTCATTTGTTTGTCTAGCGTCTTTAATGTTCATTTGTTTGTCTAGCGTCTTTAATGTTCATTTGTTTGTCTATCGTCTTTAATGTTCATGTGTTTGTCTGGCGTATTTAATGTTCATTTGTTTGTCTAGTGTATTTAATGTTCATTTGTTTCTCTAGCGTCTTAAATGTTCATTTGTTTGTCTAGTGTATTTAATGTTCATTTGTTTGTCTAGCGTCTTTAATGTTCATTTGTTTGTCTAGCGTCTTTAATGTTCATTTGTTTGTCTAGCGTCTTTAATGTTCATTTGTTTGTCTAGCGTCTTTAATGTTTATTTGTTTGTCTAGTGTATTTAATGTTCATTTGTTTGTCTAGTGTATTTAATGTTCATTTGTTTCTCTAGCATCTTAAATGTTTGTTTGTTTAGCGTATTTAATGTTCATTTTATTTGTCCAGCGTCAGAATTTTAATGGTTATTGTCAGTTTTCAAGTACTTTCGCATTTTAACGACAATACTTTAAATGTTGCGTTTGACAATACTGTTATGGTTAAGAAGTGTAGCTTATGGTTTGAAAGACACAAAAATAAAGGCACATTCCTCGTCCCATATGCTAGGACAAATTTATACAAATACTCCTTCTTCCCTAGTGCTATTAGAGCATGGAATGGGTTGCCTGAGCTAGCCAGAAAAACCAGTGACTTGGCAGAATTTAAGTCCTTGGTTAATATGCATGACTAAATGCATGACGCGTAGGACGTAATCATCTTCTTTTTTGAAGTAACGTCTGTATTATATAAGATAAGATATGGTTTGCTCGAAATATATAACGCGGCTCTAGATTTACAATAGTGCATCAATTTAGTACGTTGCCCTCGACAAAGTCAAAATTATACATTTTTGAAAATTGCTTCTGAAAATATTTGCAGATGCTTTTAGATATAAGTATTATTATAAAGTAAACATTATTTAAGCTTTCTAAAATGTGTAGAGGCCTCCACAAAAATCCTGCCCGAGGCCGCCACGTACTTAAATCCGACCCAGGATCTACGTCTACTCTTTTTAATGAAGTTTGTTTGTCTGTCTGTCTGTCTGGATGCCATCTTGTATACGTCATCTCTCCCCATTCCTTTTCTTGCACAATAATTCATTTTTGAAGAAAATAAAAGAATAAATTAAAAACGAATAAGACTAAGACTGCGTTATTGTTCCTTATGGAAATTTGTAGTGATTACAAGGGCTCGTTTCTCATATAAAAACAGCATACTGTCGATGTCAACATAAATAGAGAACAGACACAATATAAACAGTTAAATTAAAGGTAATTAATTTGTGGTTACTATTGTTCTATAGAAAAAGGAGCCAAATATTGAAATATTGAGATATATGCAAGTAATTTTGTGGTTGTTTCCCTTATATAAGCTTTTTTTAAAAATGTATTTTTTATATTTTGCTAGTTTAAGTATCACAATGTGGGGGTAGTGGCATGTCACAGTCACAACTACTTAGCTACACACATATCAGTACACTCTCATACACTCTCATAGCCATAGAAGTGTAGGACGAGAAAGTGAGCCATGGATCAGGTCGGCCACTTTCCGAAAAAGGAGTGTGGGGGGGGGGGTGCAATCCAACCTACTAAATGTCACTCCCATTACGTGGGCTGCTGTACAGTGGAGAGCTTATGTCCCCTTCTCCCATCAGTTGGCTTCGTTCCCCAATTCTTGACTCAAAACCATCACAAACATACGTCATCAGTTAGACCACTTGACCAGCAACAACACAAAAAAAAGGCCTCCAAAGACCAACAAAAGAGAAGAACAAAAACAAAGCAACTAATGGAGATAGATGAGCTACGTCATCACTGTCAACCTCTGTATAAAGTCTTTACTTCTCCATACACTTGACGCAAGCAAATTCTCGGTTCCTCTTGATGATTTTTTTTTTTGCAAATACCTTCTACCATAAACTAGTTACATAAACTTATAAGATAAAAAAAAATAAAAAGGAATAAATCCATGCGTATAGACATAGATGCACTAGGCTTTACTTTGGAACAGTCAATAATTGAATTTGTAACATATCTAGACTAACAATATAAAAAAGAATTTAGACACATTTAAAAAAAAAAAAAAGGCGAGGCGGGGGGGGGGGGGGAGACCTGAATTCGAACTAATGGCTCTATCCCTCTCATGCTGTTCAAACCAATACGGTAACCACTCTGCTAGTGGAGAGCTTATGAACATGGAGTTGAACATGGAACATTGTATTGTTATGTATTGTTTCCATAGGCTGAAACTTTCTTTTAACTGACAACACAGGAATCAATTTAAAAACTTAACCAAGTTAGTTAATTAACTAATAGGTAATTAGTTATTTCGTTTGGTTATTTCGAACAAGGGAAAGAAATTGTACTTGACTGCAGCGGTGGTATAAGCTGAATTGGTGCCCTTAATGGGACGCCGCTCTAAATTGAAACAAACGAAATATAACTATACAATCTCCTCTAGTCATAAGAACTTCACTAGCAATGTGGTTAGCACGTCGGCCCGAGGAGGCTTGAGCCACGAGTTCGGAATCAGGTTGTTCCCCCCACCTTTTTTGTGTAAATGCTTAAAAAACACAACAAATTACGGTAAAATCAACCCAGATATCCCTTTATTTCTTCTCTCCCCTTACTATTGGTCCAGATAAATGATAGGGTCCTAACATATTGAGAAAGGTAAAAGCATAAAATAGCGCAAAACAAAAACAGTTGGTAAAACTAGGATTAATATCAAAGATTCATCGCTTTTGGTCTGGAGTCTATTGGAAATTTAATTACATGAGTGATCCAAACTAATTGATAAAACCACACTTCGTATAAGCTTTGTAATTTTAAAAAAAGTATTTGTTTAAAATGTATTTGTTTTATTTATTCTCTCCTTAAAAGTTGTTGGTTTTACATCAATACGTTATTCTTCACTTTTACTGGACAATTTTCTTTGCGACCCTTTTACTAGTTCACAGAAATATTCCAAGGCTTATCAACGTAATGGTCTGACCAGTGGCGTAGATAGGAAATTGCAATCACCTGGGGGCCCAGGGGGCTGGACCCTTTTGGTGGACACTGCATTTTGCGTAATATTTAACATGAAGTCAAAAACACTCATTTGAGGGCCCCCCTGAAGTGGGGTTCCGGAGATATTTTCAAATTCTCCCCCTCCCTCCCCCCCCCCCATCTAGCTACGCCTCTGGGTCTGGCCCAATACATACACAGCGGTGACCCCTAAAAGACCAGAATCCTCTACACTCTCAGTAGCCGAAATGTGCAGTCGAGACCTTCTTCTACCTCCGCTATTCTAGGCAGCAGTACAATAAGCAAGAGCCTTTTAGTAACCTCGCTGAAGCCTTGCAACCGTAAAGTCCTGTGGCACCAATCCACAGCATCACTGTGCTGTGGGCTAAAACTTTTAAATGGTAGAAAGCAATTTGTTTTCGGCCGGACATAGTCCGCGAGCCGTGGTTTAGGCATCCTAATTTTAGAGTGATCTTAGTAAAAATAAGAGTTATCCCCCCCCCCCTTTAGATGGGTTTAATCTCCCCTGAAGAAGATTGTCAAGGTTGACAGTGTGTTTTTGTGACAGTCCCTGGATGACGCTCATGTCAACCTTCTGACACATTTCATTGACCATATAACTTGACGGTCTTTGGGGCTTTGTGACAGATAAGGAATCAAGTGAAACGACATCTAAACTTACGGGGCAAGCATTTCTGAAGTAGTTGGTTCTATTATAAGTGATAGATTTCAGGAAACAAAAAAAATCAAACAGTATCTTTTATTTAAATTGTATAGCTTTTGATAATTGGGTAGACATAGCTCTAGACCGCAACAGGTGGAAAAAGAAGTGACAAAGAAAGCTATGGACAGTGAAAGTACATGGGTCTGAGCCCAGGAAGAAAAACGCACAAACCGAAAAACGGCCAGCTCCTATACCACCGAAGCAAAAGCCAAGGGGACCCGAACTCGCGTATCTGTGGACGGGAGTGTCTCTCCAAAATAGGGCTCCACAGCCACATGAGGAAGTGTGCTCTGAGATGAACCATAGTCGTCCTACGACTGAAGGAGGCCAATGATGATAGCTTTTGATATAATGAAGACAATTATTTTAATAAGTGGGGAAAAATCAACAATAACTGCTATGTAAAAAAAAAAAAAAAGTCATCGTATTATTCATTTTTATTATTCTTATTGAACAGTTGTGTTTTATTTGAACTATCCTTACATCTATCATTAACCTAAAAACATTGTGTACTGTGTAGCAGCTAGGAGAGGTCAATACCTCTATCGTCAACCTAAACACATTGTATACTATGTAGCAACTAGGAGAGAGGGATTAGTTCTTTAATCTTACATACAAGAGTCATAGGTTCGAGCCTCAGAGAAGAATGGGGTATTGAATTTGGAGATTCGTGCAACGACCCTCAGTTCGCCAAAGGTTAATGTGTACCCGACATTAGTTGCAAAAGTGCAGGCGCCTGTGATGGTCACATAGGTTTTGATTGTATAATAAGATTTGTTCTTTACTTCAGAATTCGGTTTGGATAAACGACTGGTCCGATTAACCGGTTGTCCAATTAACTGGATTCGATTTATCAGTCTTATCTAAAGAAAAAAAAACAACAGGATCTGAATTTTTGTCGATCCTATTATTTAAATAAAAATATGTTTTGTTTAGTTTGTTCCTCGGGTCACGAGATGATGATATAATGTCAAGATAACTGCTGGGGTTTACAATGCAATTACGCTCGCGACATTAATTTAAGTGTTGTTTTTTTTTTAAATGTAGAAATATCATTTAAAAAGAAGGTATCATCCTGATATATCTTGTATGACGTATTGACTGGCTGGTCATCTGATTAGATGTTACGATTTTCTGTCACGCAAGTTTCCCTGTTACAGATTGAGAAGGAAATCCATTCAAAGTAAATTATTCTATTTAATAGTATGGTTTTGCATAATCATAAATTATCTGGATTTTTTTCTTGCTGGCTACAGCTTTTGGAGACCCACGTCTGGAGCAAGAGAGCGTGGCTCTTGTTGCCTTACATGCGGGGCCTTGGGCGCAGTCCCACTCACCACCCCTTAGGCCGTCTCTGGCCAAACTGCTATGTGCGAAATTTTGGCTTGAAATAAATAATTCAATTTTTTTTCCCACAGACTTCCACCATTTTTTACAAAGCTTACATAAAGTCATACTGTCTGTCTGTCTGTCTGGTAAAAACTTTGTACTCGTTACGTTATTTCTCCCTCACCCATTCTCGGATCAGTTTGAACGTTGCACAGATAATTCATTGGCATAGACAGGGCATGAATCAGTAAAACATTAATTAACCTATTCAATTAATTATTGGTATTTAAATATTTTTTAATGTTGTCTGTTTAGCATCGTTTTGTAAAATTTAGCCTATTCTTCGAATGTGTGCATTTGTAGATATGTCGGCAGTTTTTTGAAGTGGAAGGCCATTAAAAGTTCCCCTTTCAGACCTTGTGATCTAAAGGGCAGATGGTGTAAAGTTGATCTGTTTCTGTGACCTACGGTTAACGAGTGTGTCATGTGGCCAGCACAACGACCAACCGCCTTTACTTTTCCCCAACTAAGGTCAGGTACCCATTAGAGCTGGGTGGACTCAGAGGCACCCAAAGATCCCGAAATTAAAAATCCCAGTCTTCACCAGGATTCGAACCCGGAATCCTCAGTTCGGAAGCCAAGCGCAGTGCCGCTCGGGCACCGCACCACCTGGAAAGCCATTAAACGAGTTCAACTAACAGTAAATACGTTATTATTATTATTATTATTATTATTATTATTATTATTATTATTATTATTATTATTATTACTTGTATATAAAATGAGGTTTCATACAGACTGGCACTTGTTCGTTTCCTTTAAATGACACACACGTGACATTCCACCCCACCCACGACATGACACGTCTGCTCCAGCTGGGCTTCACAGGATACAAAACGTCAAAGATACTTTCCATTTCCTTCTCTTCCTGTATCCTTCTTTTATTTTCTAAAAAGCAATCCTGCAACAGAGCATTTATAACGAAACAATTTTTTTTTTGGTCTTTTTCAACGCAATTGATGATGTGATAAGAAAAATAATAAATTTCAGACAATTACATTTCTTTGGTCTCAGTATAGTTACCTAGAACTATAAACTAATTTTTTGAGTTGCAGTGGAGATTTAATGACCAATTGAACTGTGTGAAAAGAAAATAATAGAAATTAACATTTATAAAACTAACAACGATCAAAGTCATAAAGACAAGAATAAATTCTGCAAATAGATTATGTTATGCTTTACATTACAATCAGCGGTTCTCAACCTTTTAAGCTCGGCGACCTCTTTTTACAATCCCCCACTCTGCCTCGACCCCCCTCCCACCCCCGACACACACATACAGCAACCGAAGAGTAGACAATAACAATCCATATTTTGGATGGTCTTAAGTGACCCCTGGCAAATCGTCAATCACCCCCCAGGGGGGTCGCGATCCACAGGTTGAGAACCCCTGCCTTACAAGTTCTTTCAAATTGTATAATTAGTTACAAAATCTTCATTTTCTGTCTTTCTTCTCTGTTTGGATTTCTAGAGTCATCCTACTTTGTTGTCAAAAGACTTGAGCATTACCTTTAACTCTTTCTCTTTGTAATTATTTCCCAGGATCCGATGTGGAATTATTCATTTTGCTTATTTGTTGTTTCACTTCCCCGTTATGATTAAACTTCAATACCTTTTTTATTTGTCATCAGGAAATGTTATATTATGTATAGAATTATAGGGCAGGGCGTGGTCTTTTTATATAACACAAATTAAAGTTGATAAAACCGAAAATTAATTAAATTTCATGGAGTTTGATATACATTGGTAACGTCAGTTGGGTGAGAAAGAGTTACATTTTTTTTTCTATATTAAAATTTGGACATCTGCACCAGCTACCTGGCTTTTGTGATGTATTTATGAAAACTTCTCTTTTCTGAAATGAAGGCAAGAAAAAAAGTCTTCCGATCGCTACATTAGCTACATTGAAATGTAGCAGCTAACGCGCAGAAAAGGTTTTGTTTTGTAAAAATCAGTAACACAGACTAAAAATGCTAAATACCCAGGTGCAATAATAAATGAAAAACTGTCATGGAATCCACATATTGATAAAATTAAAAAAAATCAAACAATGCGTTAGGGTTTATTAAAAGTAATTTCTATAAATCAAATAAAAACATAAAACTAAATGTTATTTATCCTTGGTTAGGCAATTTATAGAAAATGCATCCTCAGTTTGGGACCCCTCCAACTCAAGAAAACACTAAGAAACTGGAACAGACACAATATAGAGCAGTGAGATTCATAACAAACGAATATTCATATTTGACAAGAGTAACACCTGTAGTAGAATCACTAAATTTAGAAAGCCTTCAGGATAGAAGACTCAAAAGTAAAGTATCAATCATACATAAAACAATGAACCATAATCTTCAAACACAAAGATAAAGGCACATACCTCATTCCATATGCTAGGACAAATTTGTACAAATGCTCCTTCTTCCCTAGTGCTATTAGAGCATGGCATGGGTTGCCTGAGCCAGCCAGGAAAACCAATGACTTGGCAGAATTCAGGTCATTGGAAAACATGCATGACTAGACGCATGACGCATAGAACGTAATCATCTTATTTTTTGAAGTGACGTCTGCATTTGATATGATAAGATAAGAAAATTGAATACAACAGCTACATTTGAAGCTGGAATGTCCAACAATTTACATGTAACTTTGGATGTAACATCCAAATTCACTGCTGTAACAAGGAATTATTTTTTCCCTACCCTGCGCTCTAACAGTGCAGAGTTGATTAGCATTCTTTTCGTTTGGTCAACTCACTTCCTGTGGTCAGTTTGGTTCTTTGATCGTCTAGGTTATCTTTCTTCTAACCTAATAATATTTTTTACCCCCCAGAGTAATCTCCCTTGTTCGTCGGTTTTTCTTTATAATCAGAAATGTGTTTGAGTGTTTTGAGTATGTGTGTGAGCGTTAGGTGTTTGAGACTGTTTGTGTGTCAGCGTTTTGTGTTCTCTGTATGTGTGTTAGCGACACCAACATTATCTCTTGTGGCAAGATGTGGCACAGTTCCAGAAACGGGCCAGCCCTGTGACATGTAGGTGACAGCCTTCTATAATTCAAGTGACCGCGACACGGCATCTCCGATGATATCCAGGGCCATTAGGTGTGGACAAAGGAGATCGACTCGCGCTCCCTCTTTTGACACATCATACGCACAAATCATAAGCCCATCATTATGGTTTTAACACTTTGGGGCCTAATACAATCATTGTAACAGAAAATTATAGTCCCCAACTAATGAGCACATAGTCTACGTGTTTTTGTGTGTGTGTGTCTTGTGGGAATTTGTGTGTAAAATAATTATGGTAGACAAAAAAAAATTGTGAACCATACAAATTTTTGTTTGTAATCATTAGTTGCCAGAATGTTAAAGTACCAAAGGGACATTTTTTGCTAAATTTAGTAAACATTGAACTGAACTTAATAATGACCGCATGAAAAATGGAGAGATTAGAAACACGATTATTTGTAGCTATTGGACCCAAAGATGGCCTGCTATCTACTGTAAAAAAAAGAGTAGACTTAAACTTTACTGCCATATCAGAAGGTCCTCAGGACTTTTAAAGATCTTATCTTATATAATACAGACGTTACTTCAAAAAAAGATGATGATTACGTCCTACGCATCATGCATTTAGTCATGCATATTAACCAATGACCTAAATTCTACCAAGTCACTGATTTTCCTAGCTAGCTCAGGCAACCCATTCCATGCTCTAATAGCACTAGGGAAGAAGGAGTATTTGTACAACTTTGTCCTAGCATATGGAACCAGGAATGTAACTTCCTCGTGATGACCACAAAAAAAAAAACACTTAATGTCACTAACACCCTCTCACAAACACACATACACACTTAGCCATGATCCAAGCTTGTCACTTTCTGTCCGGGTCTGTCCTACTTGAATATTTGTGTCAAGGAAGACAGTCATTGACCTAAATTGACAACTAAACGTTGATAGCCACGACATCTCCCCCCCCCTCCCAATACTAAAGAAGACATCGACTGTCAGAGATGTTGAGAAGACAACAAGAAACTGTTTTCACTTTTAGTCTAAGGAACTATAGTTCTAGTAACAGGAATTCCTATTTCTACTCTAAACCTAATCAAGAGTTTGCTATTCGAAATTAATAAATTGATAAGAAATAACTTTAAAAAAAAGATATAGCACTTCTATTTTAATTTTATCTTACAATTATGGAAATCTGTAAATATGTGTTTATTTCATGTCCACATATAATTCTAGTTGAACATATTTATTAGAGACTAAATTCTTAATCATTGAAATTGTCTGATTGATTGCGCGTCAAATGGCACTAATAACATTTTTTTCCCTATTTATTGTATTTAAAGTGTTACTGTTAACTAGGTGTATAAGCAATAACTAGCCGTATCCACGCATAAAGGACTTTATAAATTAAACCAAAACGTTGGACTATCGAATTGTGGCGGTTAAAATTTTTTACAATTTCGTCTGTCGATGTAGCGTACAAAGTCATGAGCTTTTTTAATAATATACTGAAATGAAACAGAGAGGAAGTAAAGTTTATGAAAGATGAATGGTTAATACAAAACAAGTCCATCGATGAATTATATGACAATAAAACCACATATCTAAATCGTATGACACAATAATGTAGATTAACTCTATAGGATATGATTTATAGCAACAGTGAAACTCGATGAAGCTCGAGCTTACGAGAACCAATAAACTCTAATATCTCACCTTGTCGTTCTTTTGTAATCTCTCGTAAAGACTTTTCTAAACACTATACTTATTTTAGGACCCTTCTTACAAATCTTGTTTGGATTTTTTTTCCTGCTGACCAACGTATTTGTTTCAGCAATAACTTAAAAGGTCAGGACCGGAAGTTTTGCTGGACATCCAAAACGTCTTGTTAACTTTCTATTCTTGGTCTGTGAAACTGGACTTCTAGCTGTGTCTGTGAAACTGGACTTCTAGCTGTGTCTGTGAAACTGGATTTCAAGCTGTGTCTGTAAAAATTGGACTTCTAGCTGTGTCTGTGAAACTGGACTTCTAGCTGTGTCTGTAAAACTGGACTTCTAGCTGTGTCTGTAAAACTGGACTTCAAGCTCTGTCTGTGAAACTGGACTTCTAGCTGTGTCTCTGAAACTGGACTTCTAGCTGTGTCTGTGAAACTGGACTTCTAGCTGTGTCTGTGAAACTGGACTTCTAGCTGTGTCTGTGAAACTGGACTTCCAGCTGTGTCTGTGAAACTGAACTTCTAGCTGTGTCTGTGAAACTGGACTTCTAGCTGTGTCTGTGAAACTGGACTTCTAGCTGTGTCTGTGAAACTGGACTTCTAGCTGTGTCTGTAAAACTGGACTTTAAGCTGTGTCTGTAAAACTGGACTTCTAGCTGTGTCTGTGAAACTGGACTTCAAGCTGTGTCTGTGAAACTGGACTTCAAGCTGTGTCTGTGAAACTGGACTTCAAGCTGTGTCTGTGAAACTGGACTTCTAGCTGTGTCTGTGAAACTGGACTTCAAGCTGTGTCTTTGAAACTGGACTTCTAGCTGTGTCTGTGAAACTGGACTTCTAGCTGTGTCTGTGAAACTGGACTTCTAGCTGTGTCTGTGAAAATGGACTTCTAGCTGTGTCTGTGAAAATGGACTTCTAGCTGTGTCTGTGAAACTGGACTTCTAGCTGTGTCTGTGAAACTGGACTTCTAGCTGTGTCTGTGAAACTGGAATTCAAGCTGTGTCTGTGAAACTGGACTTCAATCTGTGTCTGTGAAACTTTACTTCTAGCTGTGTCTGTGAAACTTGACTTCCATCTGTGTCTGTGAAACTGGACTTCCAGCTGTGTCTGTGAAACTGGACTTCCAGCTGTGTCTGTGAAACTGGACTTCTAGCTGTGTCTGTGAAACTGGACTTCAAGCTGTGTCTGTGAAACTGGACTTCAAGCTCTGTCTGTGAAACTGGACTTCTAGCTGTGTCTGTGAAACTGGACTTCTAGCTGTGTCTGTGAAACTGGACTTCTAGCTGTGTCTGTGAAACTGGACTTCAAGCTGTGTCTGCGAAACAGGACTTCAAGCTTTGTCTGTGAAACTGGACTTCTAGCTGTGTCTGTGAAACTTGACTTCAAGCTGTGTCTATGAAACTTGACTTCAAGCTGTGTCTGTGAAACTGGACTTCTTTCTGTGTCTGTGAAACTGGACTTCAAGCTGTGTCTGTGAAACTGGACTTCCAGCTGTGTCTGTGAAACTGGACTTCTAGCTGTGTCTGTGAAACTGGACTTCAAGCTTTGTCTGTAAAACTGGACTTCTAGCTATGTCTGTGAAACTGGACTTCTAGCTGTGTCTGTGAAACTGGACTTCCAGCTGTGTCTGTGAAACTGGACTTCCAGCTGTGTCTGTGAAACTGGACTTCAAGCTGTGTCTATGAAACTGGACTTCAAGCTGTGTCTGTAAAACTGGACTTCAAGCTGTGTCTGTGAAACTGGACTCATGGCTATGTCTGTTAAAGTGGTTCAGAGGATGTGTTTGTTAAACTGGAGTCAGACAATGTGTCTTTTAAATTTGACCCAGGCTGTGTATGTGAAACTAGACTTTAGACTTTGTCTGAGGAGCTGGTGAAACTGGACTCTAGACTCCTCTCTAAAACTTTCGCATTTAGACTTTGTGAATTCAAACATAAAGCTGTTTTTAAAGAACTGGACTCCAAAATCTTAGCATATGACCCACAGAAGTGACCTCATAATGCGAGAAAATATAAAATATTTTTCTGGCCAATAGAGTTTCTAATGCATGAGATGCTCCGGTGATCAAAGCAGGTACTCCAGGGAACGACCACCTTAAAAAAATGAGACACCCTCACGAAGACCTTCATAGAAAAATAATCACACACAAGACCCTGACATAAAAACCTCCACACGTTGAGCGGGGAACAAGAACACAAAATCGATATTTCAATGAGCAATTTATTTTGTTATTTTGTTGCAAAGTTCAGATAGTAAAAGTGAATCTAATTTTAAAAACAACATCTAACATTTAAAAAAAAAACCAAAGGCGTTGGGGTCGGGCGTAGTGAGAAGAACTCTTAAATTTCAGTGTTTAAAAATCTTTCAAAAGCACGAATCATAAATACAAGGGGAAACAATGAAAGAGAAAAGACAAAGATGATTATTTGATAAATCGAACGACCGTGGACTTCCATCTCGGTTAATTGGACAAGTCTGAGGTTAGTTCAATAGTCTCTTCCTTGGCTCACGGTCAACATTCTAAAGTCAAAGCTATCGACTTCTAGTCTGTGATTGTTCGTGCGAGTTTGCGCGTGAACACATTTTTTGTTATAGGTGTATATGTGCGCGCGAGTACCGACAAGATCCAACTGGGAATATATTTATTATTTCTATCTGATTTGTTTTTTAGCTGATTCTGGTGTCAACAAGGTTTGGCTCTCGAAGCATTTCTTTGCTTGTTGCTTGTAGATCTAGACCCGGGAAGTCTAGTCTTGGAGAAACTGGTCTGAAAAACTTGAAAGAAATCTGAGTAAACGTGGACTCTTCCAAAAGTCAATGCATTGAAGAGTTCTGAAGATAAATGCTTCCTAAAATCGCCCCTCTTTTGAAGTTTGATAAAACTAGCATTACAGATAAATACGTCAAATTTAATTTATGTGTCTAGGGTGGTTTCCCTTGTTTGAGATTGCAAACACAATAATTTGTTACCAATAATAAATAATCTAAGTGTTGTTTTTTTTAATTGATTCATGTTTCTCTATGTGAAAGACATGATTGTGCAAAATTTCAGCTTGATCCAAATAGGGTCTGTGGAGTAATAACGTACAAACGTTGTACCAGACAGACAGACAGACAGACTAAGTTGATAAAAGCGTTGTAAAACAATAATAACAACAGATGACTTAACTTATATCTAATATCATCCCTTACGTACCGAGGATGAGTGCAAAGACATTTTTGTATTTATTTAGCTATGGAAAATTCCTGTAGATATTTAATTGAACAGTATAAAGAATGGTCCACTTTTCTCGAGATATCTTCTGACCAGTAAAGATGCACAACTTTGGTTGTACACACATTTGCGACGCTCACGAATTCACAGCTTAATTAGCAAATGAGAATGATGAATCTCCCTATTTTTATCCTTGACACCATTAGTCAAGACAATTTGTTATGAATAAAACCCAAAATGTAATCACCTAATTAAAAGTGTTGTTGTTTTTATCTCTCTACAGACGTTTGACTTATGCGTGGTCCTCATTTCCTTTGTTGTGGACTTGGTCTGTAATTTCACCATGCCTTACTACAAGATCGAAGACTTTGCATTCATTCTGGCGTTCTTACTTCCCTGGCGGGTCATTCGTGTCGTCAATAGTAAGTATTTATTTTTTACTAAAGACATACCGACTTACGACTAGATTTATGGGCTTTTTTTTTTACTGTATGTGAATAGATAGCTGGATGGCTGCCTTGCCGTGCGGAATGCGCGTTGGACTGTCGTTCAAACTTCTTGGGTTCATACCCTGCCTGCTGCCATCCCCTGTCGTCGTTCTGGAGGTTAGGACTAGGAAGTAGATTATTAACTCTGAAGGAACACCCAAAACATGTCAAACAAACATGAAAACCTTACACTCATAACATATATTAGCATTTTTAGTTGTAATTATTATCGAACATTTAATTACAGCTATTATTGTAAGGAAACAACTTTATTACCTTTATGTATAAGCACTGGTTAATATTGTCTGTTTTGCATGCCGGGCACGACATGGCCTAATTTGTGCCGATGTGCCTAAACTCAAAACTCAAACTCAAACTCTGTTTTGCATGTTAGTTTCCTCTGCATCTTCTTTTATGTAAAACTTAGTCAACTAGATAAAGAGAGGTGGACAAATACAACTCTTCGTGGATACCCTCTAAACATCTCTGAGAGCCTTCAGCATTGACCCCTGTCACCTCGGTGACGAAAGCACATGACAGAGCATCATGGCGTCGCGCTGTGAAAACTGGGACGAAAATGGCAGACGACAAGAGAAGAAAAGCGTCAGAGGGAAAATCCAAGGCAAACGACACAAGCTCCAGTTGGAATAACGTGCCCAGTGTGCAGCCGTATAGTCAGGGCTCTTATAGGTCTCACGAGCCACACGACGAGGCACAGTACCACAGTGCAAATCGCTTAGCACCCCCCCCCCCTTGGATGACGTCTGATGACGAAAATATTCATGATCAAGCTAGGATGCACGAGCTATATATAGATGACGCACTGACATAGATGACTTTGATGACGTAGCAATTACGCCGCGATGTGTATTCTCGCCTGTTAGCACACAACACAACCTCCAGCTCATTGAATTACGAACCTTTAGTTTGTTTTAGTTTTTCTCAGGCTGTTTGCATTGAATGTCCAGGATTTATTTAATTAATGGAGCCCAACGACTTGTAGGGAGTCATGATATAACGTTGAAGCAACACAAGCTATTGCATTGGACCCAGCTTAATTAGAACACAGCTTAATTAGGACACAGCTTAATTAGGACCCAGCTTAATTAGGACAGCTTAATTAGGACACCGCTTAATTAGGACCCAGCTTAATTAGGAGCCAGCTTAATTAGGACACAGCTTAATTAGGACCCAGCTTAATTAGGACACAGCTTAATTAGGACACATCTTAATTAGGACACAGCTTAAAATGGTTCCTGGCTATATATTAATAATTATTAACAACAAATGTCTTATGCTGATTACCCGGGTGCCCAATATATGATATGAGAGAAATATTTATTTACAAATATTTAAAATCAATATTAAAACATAAAAGATAAACACCAGAGTGGTTACAGGGAGATATATTGACATTGTATTTATATCACAATTGAAAAATATATTCTATTTGTTTATTACAGGGAGCCCCATTTCTTAAACAGGTCAATATGTTTCAAATAGGCAAAATTAAATTTTAAACATGTAGTCTGTTTACAGATTTATCAGATGTTAAAGACTGACGCAGAATTCGTTACAAATTATCCAAAACATTAATTAATAACTCTTTCTTGCTTTAAAGTGATAGATCTAGACTAGAGATACACTCATTCGCAAGTAAAATTTGAGAGAGCGAAGAGAAAATAAACCAAAAAAAAAACAAAACGAATCCAATTCCATTTTTCTTTAAGAAAACCATTCATTCAAAATTGTGTAATACTTCCTGGATCATAGTTTCTTTTAGTATTCACATATTCACATATTCACATTATAATGAAGAAAATGGTCAAACCACAATGTATATATATATATATATATATTATAAATATATATATATGTATGTGTGTATGTATGTATGTATGTATGTATGTATGTATGTATGTATAATCAACTGTGTCATTGAGATTAGGAACTATATAACATCACTCCGTGACCACTGGTGAATATGGACACGTTGACCTAATTTCATTTTCGATTGTCTGTCCCCAGGTCTTGTTGTGGCTGTCCAGGACCACGAGCACTTCCGGTTGAAGCTCATCTACGACAGAAAGAAGAAAATTGTGAACAGTCTCCGGGAGTCCGAAATAAAATTACAACTGTTCCGAGTAAGTCGCTCGCCCCTTCTACCCCCCCCCCCAGAGCGTCACTTCTTTTCTCAAACTCAGCGACCACGCCATTGCTAACCAGCTTATCCCCCAGTAACTTAATGTTGTTATTTATCTTCGAAAAGTGAATATATTTCTCCTTGACTCCTCAACGTTCGATATCTTAACATTTTCTATTTAAATGCTTTGACATTTCCTTTGAAAATTACATTTTCGGAAAGCTACTTGGTCGTGTTGTAAACGCTGTGGACCATCGCGGATCCGGAGGGTAGGCGTTAGGAGCGATCGCCCCCCACCCCATCACACTCGGCCGACCCCCACTCAAAGTGAGAAGGCGGACGAATTTTAGTAAAGAAATCACACAATTTGGATACGAATTTATTACTTATGTTAAAAATATATACTAATTATTTTATTTCAACCTGTTTTTAGTATATTTTGCCCCTCTAGTATTATGGCCGATTTGGTGGGATGTGAAGGTGGCGATGGCATCAACCCCGCCCCCCCCCACTATAAACTTTCGGGTGGGGGGGGCGGTTCAATTTATTTGTAGAAATCACAGCTTATTTACGGAATCAATTAAATTTCTATATAATAATTTTTTTTATTGATATTTTAATCGATCTTTATATAATGTCGTTCCCCTGTTAGCCTACTGCCCTTCCCACCTAAACCCTTTGAGTGGGGGGGGGGGGCGGTCCTACTTTAAATAGAAATCATAGTTTGTGAACAAAATTAGTTGAATTTCAATATAATTTTTATATTATGTCGCTACACTTCTGATAGCTTAGCCGATTCGGGGAGGTGGGGGGGGAGCGATTGCTTCTACTGTCCTCCCTACTCTAGCCCTCTGAATGGGGGGGGGCGGTCCTATTTTTATGGAGAAATCATAGTTTGTGAACAAAATTAGTCCAAAATATCTATATAATATAAGCTACATATTGATATTTTAAGCCATTTGTATATTATGTCGAGCACACATTCTGATCTCAAATTTTATCATTAGTAAATATTAAATGAAAAATGGTTGTACGAGGTGGGAGGGGCGATACATGCAATCGCCTTTCGCCCATCGGGCAAACCCATACTTATAGTTAATTACAAAAAAAAGTCACTAATATAATGTATATATGATATAAATTAAATACTTATATCGAGTCGCCCCATCCCCTACTCTTAAATTCCAAATGCAATCATTAGCAAAAATTATAAAATAAGCGAGGAATAATCGTTTTTATTCTACTGCCCCCTCTCCTTTCCTGACGAGAAGATGACGTTTTAAAACAGAACAGTCAATTATAGCGACAGAGTTTATGTAATTACACACGAATTCATTTGAGTTATTTTAAGAAAGACTTTGTTTTGGAAACTTTAAAAATCATATGAAATAGTTCATTATAAGAGTAACAATGGAGATGAGTTCTGAACCCAAACATATTTTTCCTAGTCACCTTTTTCCAACCTTTACTCATACTGATATTATTTTGTTGTATAAAGAAATTTGGGACTATATCTCCATACACCGGAATCCTAAATTGCAAAAAATTTAGAGTAGAATCTAATTGGTTCTCTTAATTTGTCTTCCCACTTCTGAAATTTGTTTTAGAGCCTTGAATTATAGTTCTGTAACAAAAACAAAGTTACAAACATGCCTATTGGACTGTGTGTATCACTTACAAATGAGCTTTTTATTTTTAAATATTATTTTTTCAATACATTTTTAGATGTCAGGAAAATGCATTTCTGCTGTGAAGAATGCAAGAAATATATATATATATATATATATATATATATATATATATATATTATATATATATATATATGTATATATATATGCTGTACGCGCGTTTGTGCTTAGGGTTAGGGTTTACTGGGCGTTACGGTTTCGGGTTTGGAAAAAAATCGCCCTCCCCCCTACTCAAAGTTCTTGATCAGCTAGTGGCTGTTGCTGATGATGTGGTTGTTATGGTGATGATAAGGATGGTGTTATTGTTGACGATGGTGATGATAATGATGAAATTAATGATGATAATGATGATGTTGATAATGATGATACATTGTGTTTGGGATACCAACGTTATAACCACTGTGAAAATCAATTCGTATTTTGTGTTTAAAGTATTTTAAACTTCATTTAACCATAACTTAGACCAATATTGCTTATTGATCCTTATTGGAAATTTGTTGACAAAACAAGCGCTTCGCTTCGGAACCGGAGGGTCCCGGGTTCGAATCCTGGTGATTACTTAAATTTTTTGATTTCTGTATCTTTATGGCGTCTCTGAGTCCACCCAGCTCTATTGGGTACCTGACATTAGTTGAGGATAATTAAAGGCAGTTCGTCGTTGTGCTGGCCACATGGCACCCTTGTAAACAGTAGGCCGGTGAAACAGATGACCTTTACATCATCGGCCCTATATACCACGTGGTCTGAAAGGGGATCTTTACTTTCTTTACTTTACAATATAAAGAGTTCATTTGGTGACTAAACACAGGTGAATATGTCTATATATACTAAAATTATAAGGAAATTGTATTTGCAATGTATTAGATATTACAAAAGAAGAAGATATTTGAACAGTGCGCTCCTGGGCGTCTGTTACTGATTTTTTATTTTTTGCGTGTAAATAAAGGAAGAGTGTGTGTCAACTTGTGTGTCTCCTTCCCGCGCAGCCCAGACGAAAAAGTCCTCAGTAGCTGTAGGCTGAAAACTTAATGACCAGGTCGATGGACCAAGGGACAGACTTAATTGACCGAAATGACCGTTAAATCAGTCCACTGGAGTGATAAATTTGGACCAGAGCCAGTACCATCCGCTCTCTGCCTCTATCCTGTAAGTGTATTCTTGGTCAAAACAGTTGAAAGGGATGATGCCAACTCTGCATATGTGTGTGTGTTGTTTGTTGGTGTTGTGTTGTGCCAACTCAGAATATGTGTTTTAGCAATATCATGGATGTGCACGACTGATGATATTACAGTTCTGCATTACATTTTTTTTATAGGAAACCTCAGAATTTGCGCTATTCAATTTTAGCTTTATCATCATTGGAATTCTTGGGCCTTAGGACTTTTTTCTTTGCCTCTTTTTTTTGGGCTTTATATGCCTCTTTTAAGGGCCCTCTTACCTCTTTTGGGGGCTTTTTATATATATATATATATTTATTTGTAAGTTTTCATAATTCACAAGTATTAAATTATAAACAATTGAAAAGTGATTAACCTAAAAATATAATAATAGTAATAGAAATATCAAATATCATACTACCTAACTATTGAAACCACCAGAGACAGAAAAATGATACAAGGATCCTCTACCCCAGAACAATCAACACATATCAAGTATCCCTGACCCCCAACACCCTATTTCTGGAATACTGCCTGAGTATTTTACAAGCATATGAAAATCAAACTAGATAATTCTCTACCATAAAATCAATAATTTTCCTAAATGTCAATTCTAAGTGATTAGGATCAAACACCTTATTATTATGTAGAGCTTTGAGCCAGCTAGCCCAAACAAGGTTCCTGTGTTCGGAAACAATAATAATGTTAATGTTTTGTACCATTTTAATTTTTTGGCAGCTTGATTAAAACAATAGACCAGTTAACATTCACATAGTTGCCACAGTTAGCTTCTAATAAGTCCCTTGCAGTACTTTACTTGCAGTAACTTCAAGGAATAATGGACATTCCAAATGCATATGTTTCTCGTTATCAGCATTTTCAAGATGGCATAATTTACATTCATTGTCATTTGTTCATTTCATGGCCATAGGGGTCATCCCAAAGATAAGTCTATAAGTTTTAGCTTTTGGTGTGATATGTTTACTGTGTAGGTTTATGAATGTGTCCTTAAATTCTGTCACCCCAAGAACTCTCCCCCGCTTAATCGTATTCACTAGGCTTTCATGTAACAGCTTTTTAAGTGTTGTGTATGATTCTTTGGTTTTGTTGTGTATTAAATGTTCATTACCAGGTAAAATTCTTGAGATAGATCTGTAAATCGGATGAATGACTGTACCAAAATAGTGAGGAGTGTCATTGTGTATTGGAAGAATACTACTTAATCTTAAACCATAATAGTAAATTGTCAAGGGCAAGTTTGTTGGGTTTCTAACTACTTGACCTACAAATTTTAGCCTTAGCGAATGTATTTTTGTTTTAACATCTTGCAAGTTTATCCCCCCCCACATCCTCTTTGTATTGAATGAGTGTAGTGTGCTTAATGCTCCTAATAGTGTTTTTAAATATAAAGCTTCTAATTAATTTGTTCGGTTTGTCTATGAATTTAGGAAGGGGCTCTATAATGTTAGCCAAATAGACAATCTTTGGAATGACCAAACTATTTATCAATACAGCTCTACCAAATATTGTAGAACCTGTGTGCTAATAATGTTTAATTAAGTTTGAGGCTTTGACAAAAATATTCTCCCACTGGTCTGTACAATAGAATAAAGGATTACAGGTATAGACAATACCACAAATCTTGATTTTATCTACAAATTTGAAAGCGCAATTCTCTTTGAATTTCCATTTCCCTAGTCCCATTACAGAGGATTTATTTATATTTATTTTTGAACCACTAGCTTCTCCGAAAAGTGTAAATTTCTTTAGTATATTCTTAATATCTTGCTTCGAAGAAGAAAAAAAGGTTGCATCATCCGCATAGGCTTTGACTTTGATGGTTGAGAAGGAGCGACCCGGTATATTTATCCCAATAATAGAGGGGTCAGATTTTACAGATTCCAAGAAAGGTTCCAAGCAAAGGATATACAAGAAGGGGGATAAGGGACAGCCCTGTCTGGCAGACCTTTGAATGGTGATACTCCTACTGAGAGAAGGATTAATTATCAATCTACTTGTTGCATTTGTATAGACAAGCTTTATATGTCTGATTAACAAGGAACTTATTTATATTTCTCAAGCACATTGAACAAGAAGCCATGGCATACTCGGTCGAAGGCTTTTTCTTGCTCTACAGATACTTACACTGTGTAGACTTCCAAAGTTCCAAAGTCATCTTCATTTAATAAACAGTTCATCATGGAAATGTGGCATCTCATGGGCACGTCATACAGTATCACCTCTCACAAATGTTCTTCACTGGCAGTAATCTGACAAAATATAATATTTCAAAAACAATTATAAACTTTATCTCCACATTCAATAAACTTTTCCTTACCACCCTTTTATAAGCTTTCGTGCATTTTTCTTTTCTACTCACCCTTTTCCATCGACATAACCTTTTCCAATGATAGATGAAAATGATTCACAATAAATACATAACCATACTTACTTTCAAATGTTTACTATCAAATTTACTTATTTCCCTTTTCATAACATAAATTGTGCCAATATATTAATATATATATTACATAATCAATATAATCTTAGTTTATTTACAAAATTATCTCATTTCATTTCAATGTCATTCTAGATAACAAGTCAGCTACAATATTAACAGATCCACTAATAGCTTTCACTTCAAATTTATATTTCTGTAGTGCTAAGAACCATCTAGATACCATACACGACTGTTTTTCATACTTTTGCCGTATATACTGAATAGGTTTATGATCAGTTAATAATATGAATTTCCTCCCTATTAAGTAACTCTCTAGCTTAGTAATTACCCATATTACAGCTAATGCTTCCCGTTCAATGACACTATATTTTTTTTCAAGGGGGGGGGGAGGAATCTGTTAGACACCTTGTTTATAGTATTAGTTATTTAGCGACGCACCATAGAAGACGTATATTGAACGGGACTAGTGACGTTTGGGATATGTTGGGTTAGAGACCGGAAAATCAGTTAGCGATAGAATTCTCTAGGGTAAAGACGTGTTTATTTTGACAGAGACTTTTACTGTGGCCTTTTATATGAATAAAAATAGTATGAACTGTTCATCAGTGTTGACCACATCTCTTTACTCGTTAAATCGATCGTCTTGTTTATTCTGTATTGTTGATCAACTACACTGAATACACCCGAACAATAAAACTCAAACGCTTGCAGAGTAATTAATTGAAATTCAACAGTCATCTAGAGTTGACCTCAAGACAGCCTGAACAAGTACATCACACAGATAAAAGAGACACATTGAAGTTTTTATCCTTACTGTACATGAAAAATTCCCTTAAAAAATGCGTCATGCCGTCTATGTTTCTGTCAGGGATACAACAGTACTGGTCACGTCCTATAAGTTGGTTTATGAGTGGTTTCATTCTTAGGAAAATCATTTTTGTGAGTAGTTTATAGTCTGTGTTGAGAAGTGAAATGGGCCTATAGTCGCTAGGTGAAGAGTTATTTTCAGATTTCTTAGGTAAAAGTGTATGCTTCGTTAATATTTGGAGGACATTGTCCCATTTAAATGGCGTCGCTATATAGTCGCAGTAAGAGAGGACGCAGGGGGAAGAAGGTTTTGTAGAGTTCAAAGGTTAAGCCATCTGGACCGGGGGATTTATTGTTCTTAGTCGAGTCTAGGGCAGTCCTGAGTTCGTCTAGCATAAATGCACTCCCTAAAAGATCTCCATCTGTCTTGTCCAGCTGCTTGCAAAATTTTAGAAAATTATCTTGAGCATTAGTATATAATGGCTCTTCACTGTATATAGTAGTAAAGTGTTTTGTATATATATTCTTAATATCCTCATAATTATCTACTTTATTCCCCTCACTATCTATGATGTTGTTTATAATTTTACTTAATTGTACATTCTGTTCAAACGATAGGAATAGTTTACTAGGACTTTCATTACTTAAGTAATTTTTACACCTAATCTCAGCACCCCTATAAGTATACTTGTTTAATTCTTCTAGTTTTAAAAGAGTTTCTGTTTTAACCATTTCATCATCCGTGTGTAATAATGTGTATTTGAGTTGTTCATATTCTTGCCTCCTACGTCCATGAGCTAATGTAGATATTAACTGGCTTTGCTGCTTGATAGAACGTTTTAGGAGTGGCCATGTCTGTGTTAAATCGAAATGTGGATCATGTATATCTTGTAAGTAAGATTTAAGATTAGTAGAAACTAACTCCACGAAAAGGGGAATTTCCAACAGAGAATCGTTAAATTTCCAGTGGGCTGACTTTCTTTTAATTTCTTTGTTTTTTATGTCCAAAGTAACTAACACCGCTTTGTGGTCTGTGTATTCTAATGTTTCTTCCAAAAGTGACACCCGACTTATATAGAAATGTTTAGGCGTATACATTCTATCTAAGCGTGTCGAGACGGGGTATGACCTATGCACAATGGTTGTGTCACGACTCAGGTTCTAGTGTCCTGTAAGCATCAACTAAATTGATCTCTCTCTACCTCCTCTAAGAAATTAAGATTTGGAAAGGTTTTATGAGAGGGAGGGCCCACTGCCGAAGTAGTCTATCTAATGCACTGATTCTACTCTACTTGATTGTACATTCTGTTCAAACGATAGGAAAAGATTACTAGGGCCTTCTTTTTTTATTTTTTAACTTGCCATACAACAATGGACCACAAAATAGTAAAAATTCCAGAAAAATAACCAAAACTTTAGCAAATTAAAAAAAGATGATTAACTCTCTGAATTTAAAACTGTAACATATCGAGCAACGCGTTGAGATGTTTTCTAATTGTTCTCAATTATCTCGTGTAATGAAATATGCAAAACGTTCCTCTGGAAGATAAATGAAGCAATTTATTTAAATGAACGTATGCTTTACGTATATAAATGAGTCATTGTCATATCAGTTTTAGAACCCCTGTTATATCTGGTGACTTGTAGTTACTGAACTATTCCGTGCAGTTAGCACGAGATTTTGTTTGGTGGACACCTCAGTTGATCTTAGACTCTGGTAGAGAGAGGAGTGTTATGGATATTTTTGACAATAGAGCAATGTACAAGTATGGAGGTTATTATAATTGATTTGTATTCAGGACTTATTTCATTGGATGTAATTTGTGATGGCTAAGGTCGCCCATATGTTTTGTGATTATATTGTATTTGAATAAAAACCACGTCTGCTACCAGTGAGTCTATTACTTATTCTAAATATTGTAGTCAGAGAGTTCAGCATGTTGGTGTTCTCACGCACTAGCAAATTTAGTGCGCGAGTGAAAGTATTTAATTAAGAAGACAAAGAATATCATGGTATCTACAAGAGGCATCTACAACATATTCATATAAATATTTCATATATATTTCATATAAATAATAATAATAATAATAATAATTCAATTCGAGTCAACACGCCCACAACGAGAGTTAGGCTGTGACAGTTATGTTTTGTAGTAACGATGGTTTTATACTTTCTGAATATATCCTTATAGTAGAACAGCTACAATATATGGTTAATGGAAAATGATGGAATTCCGAGAACAATCTATTTATTTTATAGAGAAGCTTTTCTTATTTTCTTTTTTTTTACTATTACTATTAATGCTTTTTCTATAACAAGCTACTACATCAATCTCAAGTAGGCTGTGAGAGGGGAGGGGGTTTGTGGGTTACAGTCATTATGTTAAGTCTAGGCAAACACAGCCAAACTTAAGTCTACCGTGCCTAAATCAAGATTTGAACTCTAGCCCCAATTGTTACATGGCACTTTGATTTATGCCACTTGGCCACATATCCTACATAATAATAATAAGGCTTGTCTTCGAGTCCGAAGATCAGTGAGGAGTACAGTATTTCCCGTGGCTGCGCAGCCCCAGCTGTGACCTACATATTTTGCCACATTCAGCGCAAACCATTACCATTGTCCGCATGTGGTCGATTTAGATTTTCTTTTCGCCGTCTGCGTTTGTCCTAGGCAGCGGATTTTCTTTTGGCTTCCAAGCTAGAATTAGCAGATTGCTTACAAACATCATTAAACAAACCATTGACTTCCTGCTAAAATTCAAATCATTGAGTCGTTCAGATTATATATATATATATAAGCTTTATCAATTGCAGGCAACTGCAGGTGTTTATTTAAAATGGTGTTTAAAAAAGTATGAAATAGCGGTGAGAATATGTCTGTTTACCACATTGAATAATATTGTATTTTTATTTCAAAGTATATTAACAAACTTAAGTAAAGTAAGCAGCATTTTGCATTTAGACCTTGCGATCTATGGGGGGCAGATGATGGGGCAGATGATGTTAAGGTCATATGTTTCTGTGGCTAACGGTTAACGGTCTGTTACAAATGTTAACAGACATACCCATTTTCGGATATCGTTGTCACTTTAAATAATTATTTATTGTACCTCACAAACATGATTCATTAAAAAATTAACTAATTCCTTGATTTTTATTGGTAATTAATTATTTGGTTTGATATCGAAAAAGGGAATTAACATTTACATTATATATATATATATATATGTGTGTGTGTGTATGTGTGAAGGGGTAAATGTGGAGGAAATTACAAGGCAATATCTGCGAGGCTTATTATGTTGTCACCACAGGCAGTCAAAACAGGCCAAAAATAAAAAAGATTACTCGGAAGTGGATGATTGCATGCTACCTTTAACCACTCTCGTTCAGCCTCGTCCTATTAGCTTATTAATGAATACAACCTGTCTTTATTTCACAGGCACAGTGCAATGCCCTGAAGAGACTCTGCTTTAATGAGGGTATCGGAGAGTCCAAGATTGACCAGATACTTATGGTGGAAGAATGTATAGTCAGTAAGTCATTACTTAAGATTATCATAATTATCAGGAAATCATCCTAAATATATTTATTATTTATTTAGAGAGAGAGAGAGAGAGAGAGAGAAATAGATAGATAGAAAGATAGATAATTAGATAGATAGATAGATAGATAGATAATTAGATAGATAGATAGATAGATAGATAGATAATTAGATATATATATATATATATATATATATATAGAGAGAGAGAGAGAGATAGATAGATAGATAGATAGATAGATAATTAGATAATTAGATAGATAGATAGATAGATAGATAGATAGATAGATAGATAGATAGATAGATAGATAGATAGATAGATAGACATGTAAAAAGAAAGTAATAATAGTTGGAAGCTAATCTTTAATATCATATAGCAGTATAGTCATGCCTATATTGCTATTCTATACATATTTACTTTGTTATTATCAATATCTTTTTCCGGTACTGTGAAGATCAAATACTTGTAGAGTCTGTGTTACACATTGAGACGTCTAAATTGAGCAATAAACTTTAAATTAGATAATTAAATAAGTTAAAAATTATAAAAAAATCTTTTAAAAACCTCCCTTTTTCATTGAATGAGACTACATCAATTATTTTGAAAAAAATATAAAGTCGGAATTATAACTTAATGTTAGGCCGACTTGTTTTGCCTCTAAGCTATTCAACTGCTTATAAAAAGGGTAGGATTTATTAGTCTTTTAAAACGAACGACCTAATTCTGTACATTAGTCTTGACCAGAGTACACATAACAGAAAATTAATTAATTATGACTAATTGATAAATTAACTGCTATTTTCTTTAACTGATACATGTGTTGTCATCGACAATGAATAATTGTGGAAAGTTTCAACTTAATCCGGAACTGGGAGAACTAACGTGTACAAGATTTTGATGACAGACAGACCAGAAATACAAACGGAGGGAGTTGACGCTTGGTAACGAAGCTTATCAAAGCGTTTAATCTTTATTTAAAAAGACTTAGACATTTTAAGTACTCTAAGATCTATCTCTGATTACGTTAAATGTTTTTGACACTATTTCATCTAGCCAAGAAAATCCAGGTTGGTCTAAATAAACAAAACACAAAAAAGCCTAAAAAAAAAATTTGTTTTGCTTTTTTCTTTATTTTTTTCTTATTAATTAAAACTTGATTTTTTTTGTTTTTGGTTGAATTATTTGTTTCACTGTCACTCAACTCTAAATGTATAGATATCTTTAGTTGACTCTTTCAAGCTATTCAATTCATCTTTAGATTAAAAACAAAAAAAAACACAACTGTAGCACCTTTTTAAATTTGCTTTTACTTTTGGTTGAACTTTAAAAAAAAAAAAGGAAATAGGTTGGGCATAAAATATTGCGACAAAATCTTTGCTTCTGTGTTCACTTTTATCTGCACCATTGGTCTTCGGTTTAGTTTCATCTGTTCTTATTTTTAAAGCTTTTTTTCTCAATTTAGGTCAACAACAAAAAAACAGAAGTTTAATTTAATGCATACATAAGGGATAGGGGGCGCGCTGGCTTAATGGTTAAACGCTCGGATTCAGAACCTGAGGATCTGGGTTCGAATCTTGGTGAAGACTGAGATTTTGAACTTCTGGCTTTTTAGGGCGCCCCTGAGTTCACCCAACTCTGATGGATACTTGACACTAGTTGAGGAAAAGTAAAGGCGGTTTAGTCCGTTGTGCTGGTCACATGACACACTGCTCCTTAACCGTCGGCAAAAGACCTTAACATTATCTGCCCTATAGATCTCAAGGTCTGAAAAGGGGAATTTTTTATTTTTTTTTACATATTAGGGGAAAGTTGCGATCCTAAAGGAGGATGGCGTAATGTGCATTCCCCGAAAGAGCTGTAAATATGAAATCGGGCGCCATTTTGCCCTTACTGGGTGCTGACAACGGATGCCTTATGAAAAGGGCAGTTGGGGAACTGTCACGCAGGTCGTGGGACACACCTTTGAAACCCAAGGAAGGGTCTTTGCGGAAGACAGGCGCAGAATACAAAAACGAAACTTAATTAGACGCCCAGCGGACAACCTCTCTGCCTCCATTAGAAGTTGGCAAAATATGTAGGTCGCAATTCGGTTTGCTTGTTCATGGAAAATACTGCACTCTTATTTAGTCTTCAGAAAAAAAGAAAACCAACTTTTATTTGGGAATTTTTTTTAGAAATAAAAGAAGATGCGTTATTGAATAAATGTTAGATTGAACTTCACAATTCGTCAACTGATGTCATCTTAATTTACATCTCCTATGTTAAAGACCTGTATTATATGTACATCTTAATATATATATATATATGTATTTACTATGTATAATTGTTTCTACCTTCACATTTTTTAATCAATCAAACTTGTCTTGTGATATTTTATTTATTTTCTTACTGAGATGTATTATCATCAATTCTCTTTCGTTTCATTTTGTTCTTCTAATAAATGTCCGACCTGCACCTTTAGTAGTTCACACTAGTCAAGTAGGATTATAGAATGAGTTTTATTAACTATAAAACTGTCTTTTAAATGCCACGTAAGGTTATCATTTCGTTTAACCACTTCTTCTATTCTTAAATAACATAACTATATTGTTTTAACTGTACTCAAAGTGACAATGTAGGAAACAATAGATTGCGATTTAGAAATTCTGTTACAATAGACATTTTTTATCTTTTAATCACTTTTCAAAAGATACCTTGACAAATGTGAATAGTTTTGTAGTTTCTCTTTTACAAACCCTAATGTGTACTGTTTTGTTATTTAAAAAAAAAAAGTCTAATATTAAAAACAACATAACTCATAATAACTTTACTTTATTTACATAAATGTATAAACTTTTTAAAAACTTAATTATTCGTATTATTATTTCGCAGACAAAGCTGGCAAGAGTAAGTGCAAAATCAAAATCGACAACTCAAGTGTGATTTTATTAAATGACAAGAGTGATTTCCCACGGTTGTCTCCCCGCCCTTCTTTACTGAACCTCGCCGTGGACAAATTGGGCAGAAGAAAATCCATGCTCCCTCAGTGCATCACGGGCGGCGGCGACAAGGAAATTTACCCCAACAACTCCAAAGACTCCCTGACGAAAGGCGCCACGAAGCAAAGGGCGAGATCCAATTCGGAGAGCGGCAGAGGCACCCTGAGTTCCCCAGACGAGAGCTCCGCAAACAAGAATCTGCTGGGAGAGGAGAAATATTACGGCGGGCTGAACACGCCGATTATTGTGAACAGGAAGAGCAGCCTGAGCTCCCCCATCATGGCCACCCACGTGAGGAACATTCTGAACTCCCTGGAGGACAAGTGCAATCAAATGAACGGCACTTGTAATCGCCCTGGCGGCGGGAGAGGAAGCGTTGATTCCGAGAGCATCGCTGAGGAAAAGGAACCGATAAGCTCTTGGGGCAGGAAAGTTCAGTCCATAGATGAGTCGTCGAACGAGGGCATAAGCTTCAGCTGTAGCCGGAGAGCCTCTCTGCAGCCGCAGCAATGCGTCGACGAGGTCGACGACGACGACGACATAATTTTACCCGCCATCGGCTCTGGCACCTCAGGGGCCACCAAAAAGTCCGCCCGCAACAGCTTGTCTAAAACAATAGTCATAACCGCCCCTGACTCCTGTACACAGCAGGCTCACAGGTTTTCTATTCCAACAACGATTCAGATAGATCCTCCGTCTAATTCAAACTCCAATTACAGCCTCTCATCTGGCTCATCCAGCAATAACAGTAACTCTGGGAGTAACAGGAACTCTTATGCCGAGAAAGCTGCTGCCCCTTGCAACTTAAACATCTCTTCTTCAACAGAGACTTCCAACCTAAAAGCCCCGCCGCAGGATGATTCGTTACTGACTCAATTGACGAGCATTGTATCATGCTCCAGCGACGGCCCGATCGTCCTGGATCAAAACCCCACTTGTGCTTCGTGCGCGTCCCAGCCCAATTCCAAGCCAGCCAACTCGGCCTCTTTCGAGCGCAAAGAAAGTGGCTCTTCACAGAGCTCAACACACTCCGCAACCTCCACTAATGTAAATAATCTCAAACCCAAAACTCTCAGAACTCCCTCGGATATTGAGAACGAGAACAATCTGACCCAGACAGAATCCTCGGACGTCTGCGTATCGAACGAGGACTGCACAAGGAACACTTCCATTGAAGAAATCGAGGACGACTTCGACAACAGCGACTCTCTGGTGTCCATTTCGGAGAAGGACGCCGCGGTTTTGTCCGGGAGCTCCCTGGTGTCCCAACACAACGAAAACAACGGCCTTGACTCGTCGGACACCTTACAATCGTCGTCACCTCTGTCACCTGACAGTGGCAAGTCGAACATTGATGATGTCACTCGCAGGTCAGGTGGCATGGCATCTTTCATTGTTAGCGCTGTCGACCAGGATCTGAGCTCCGACTCCACTTCCAATCTACTTAGCTAAAAAACAAACTAGATAGACCGTATGTTTTAAAAATATAACAATGCCTGTTTATATATATTTATAGATATCTTATAGAATCATTTTATTTCCCGACTACATAACTTACTTAGCAAGGCATAGGTCACCATACTGTTTCACTTAATGTCTAATACTACACCTCATCCGATCCATGATTTTATTTTAAATAGAAGATAATACATTATTAAAAAATCATTTTAATAACTTTAACTGATGGTCGTTTGTAAGGCTGCCAGGTCATGTTGTTATGCGACTCAGACGGTCGTCACAAAGGTCCCGAGTTACCATCTCCTGCCCTTTCTGGGTCAAGGACGTAATGATTTCAAATTTGAAGGAGCGTCCTAAAATATATAACACATAAAACATATAACACATAAAACATATAACACATAAAACATATAACACATAAAACATATAACACATAAAACATATAACACATAAACATATAACACATAAAACATATAACACATAAAACATATAACACATAAACATATAACACATAAAACATATAACACATAAAACATATAACACATAAAACATATAACACATAAACATATAACACATAAAACATATAACACATAAAACATATAACACATAAAACAAATAACACATAAAACATATAACACATAAAACATATAAAACATAAAACATATAACACATAAAACATATAACACATAAACATAACACATACAACATATAACACATAAAACAAATAACACATAAAACATATAACACATAAAACATATAACACATAAAACATATAACACATAAAACATATAACACATAAAACATATAACACATAAAACATATAACACATAAACATATAACACATTAAACATATAACACATTAAACATATAACACATAAAACATATAACACATAAAACATATAACACATAAAACATATAACACATAAAACATATAACACATAAAACATATAACACATAAAACATATAACACATAAAACATATAACACATAAAACATATAACACATACAACATATAACACATAAAACATATAACACATACAACATATAACACATAAAACATATAACACATAAAACATATAACACATAAAACATATAACACATAAAACATATAACACACAAAACATATAACACACAAAACATATAACACACAAAACATATAACACACAAAACATATAACACACAAAACATATAACACACAAAACATATAACACACAAAACATATAACACATAAAACATATAACACATAAAACATATAACACATAAAACATATAACACATAAAACATATAACACATAAAACATATAACACATAAAACATATAACACATAAAACATATAACACATAAAACATATAACACATAAAACATATAACACATAAAACATATAACACATAAAACATATAACACATAAAACATATAACACATAAAACATATAACACATAAAACATATAACACATAAAACATATAACACATAAAACATATAACACATAAAACATATAACACATAAAACATATAACACATAAAACATATAACACATAAAACATATAACACATAAAACATATAACACATAAAACATATAACACATAAAACATATAACACATAAAACATATAACACATAAAACATATAACACATAAAACATATAACACATAAAACATATAACACATAAAACATATAACACATAAAACATATAACACATAAAACATATAACACATAAAACATATAACACATAAAACATATAACACATAAAACATATAACACATAAAACATATAACACATAAAACATATAACACATAAAACATATAACACATAAAACATATAACACATAAAACATATAACACATAAAACATATAACACATAAAACATATAACACATAAAACATATAACACATAAAACATATAACACATAAAACATATAACACATAAAACATATAACACATAAAACATATAACACATAAAACATATAACACATAAAACATATAACACATAAAACATAGAATGTTTAGATTTAAATGTAACTAGCAATGGCTTCTCATTACTTGCTTTTCAATTTAAGATGCATATAAGATTGTAAATATAGAATCTCAAGCTTCTATCTTCTTTTATCTATTTTGAAACTTTGTTGAAAACTTTAGTAGATAGTTGGAATCTTTTTCGAGACCAAAGCCTCAGTCCACGTTTGCTCTTTAATTGAGTGATAATTAGCAAGCATTTAGTCAGAATGGTACATTTGAAAGCCAAAACAACTTTCAATTCTTAATCTTCACCTATCTCTTAGTCTGTTGGAGTACCACACATAATCTGTGGAGCACCACACATAATCTGTGGAGCACCACACATAATCTGTGGAGCACCACACATAATCTGTGGAGTACCACACATAATTTTTGGAGCACCACACATAATCTGTGGGGCACCACACATAATCTGTGGAGCACCGCACATTATTTGTAGAGCACCACACATAATCTGTGGAGCACCACACATAATCTGTGGAGCACCACACATAATCTGTGGAGCACCACACATAATCTGTGGAGCACCACACATAATCTGTGGAGCACCACACATACTTTGTGGAGTACCACACATAATCTGTGGAGCACCACACATAATCTTTGGAGCACCACACATACTTTGTGGGGCACCACACATAATCTGTGGAGCACCACACATACTTTGTAGAGCACCACACATAATCTGTGGAGTACCACACATACTTTGTAGAGCACCACACATAATCTGTGGACCGTCTTTCTCAATCCCTTTCCCCTTCATTAGAATGACAGACCCGTACATTCTTTAATATCTTTCTATCGGCTTCTCTTTCTTCCATTCTTTCCCCTGGTACTATCTTTGAGGACCTCGTGATATGGCCAAACAGCTAAGTATGCGTTCTTTGACAGTGGTCATCAGATCCTGTTATGAATGTCCTCACTTGTGGAGCGGTCTTTCTCAGCAATACACAGTACTTTAATTATAGAGGACAACCCATGGATGGAATTGGAATCCTCTTCTCTACTGGAGTAGTTAGCCATCAAGATTCACAATTAGTCTAATACAAATGTCAATCATACTTTAGAAACATAATAAACAAAAATAATTTTAGTCTAAAGTAGATTTTCATCAACTCTACATCTGTACATTGATACACTTTAGTTTTAGTCCACAGAGAGCATTATTTATGCAAAGAGACATATCCTAATCTTCCCTCTCTACAATTTCATCAAATACAGCAATGTGATTAATAAAAACATTTTAAATCAGGATATTGTTTAAAGCTTAGATTTTCTTGTCAGAAAGCTGCCAAATGAATCAAAATCATTTAATACAGTTGACTTAATAGCTAACCCCTAAAAATGTCTAGAGCATCATTTTTATTCGTTGTATATCCATATTTATTTCATATGCTAGAACACCTTTAAACAAGTACTTTATATTTTATTAGTACCACTAGAGCATGAAACGGGTTGCCTAAATCAGCCAGTCTGATGTTCATGACAGAGTATGTAACACTGAAACATGTTGGATTAGGTTAAAGTATCTAATTTCTGAGACAATAAAGCTTTCAACAATTTGCATCATTAGAGAAATGTTATTAAAACAACGTTAGAAAAGTTTAGAATCAATAATTGTTTATTTTTCATGTCATTTTATAAAGCACAACAATTTTAATACGACGCATGGATATTTTCGATTTCTATGTGCTAATGCCATATTCAGGGGAAGTGCTGCACTGATCTATATGTTACTAGTGTGTTCCACACGGAAGCATGCAATTCTTCTTAGACTCTTACTGCTGAAGGTTGGGTTTCTGTTACAGTTGTACTTTGATTTATAAATTGTTTATGATGACGTATATTGGATGAGTTGCTAGTTTATTGGGGTTTTTTTTTTAGGTCGAAATTGTACATTCTTTGGCAATAATTTCTTTAAATGTTCACGTGATAGTCTGTCGTCTTGTTCTTAAGATATAGGGTAAAAAAACTGTTTCATTGAGCAAGAAGGAAATGAGAAAGAGAGAGAGAGGCAGAGAGAAAGAGAGTAAGAAAATGTAATAAAGAAAGACGAAGAACGAGAAAAGGAGTAAAAAATGAGTGAAGAAAAGAGAAAGAGTGAGGAGTGGGAGACAGAGATAAAGGGAGAGAAGAACACGAGAGAATCGGAGAGAGAGAGTCTGAGATAGAGAGAAGTACGAGGCAAAGAGCGAGACTGAGAGGGAAAAAGTAACAAAGACAGAAAGAGTAACAAAAAGAGGGATTAAGAGAGAGAGAGAGAGAGAGAAAGAATATTATAAAACAAAGAGCTTTTTAATGAATGACAGAAAAAAAGGTACACGAGCTATACAAGAGAAGGAAATCCTACAGACACATATTTTGTGTCTAGTCTTTATTACAGAATCTTCTTTATGTAAAAATAAAATTGTAGATTTTAAAGGATTCAATATGATACAAAATAAATATCCATACCGCAAGACTTGTTCGAATATTGCTAGACCGGGCTTGTTGCCAGTTTTAAATTTAGTTTATTAATTCAATACTCTAGCGTGCAAAGTATTTGCTGCGTAAGCTGGTATCTTTTTTTTTTTCATTGTAAGCTAAGTGAGCTCGTTTATTTGTCGTGCATATTTATCATTTTATTTATGTCTTTGTATGTTATAATGATTGCGCACCAAGCTTTGTTGGTCGCCGTGTATTCTCCTATGGCTGATTAGTGTTTGATTCCTATGATATGGGAAGTAACTGTTTATGCTTTTTCTTGTTCTTGTTAGAAACTAGGTTATTTCCCTTGTTACTACCATTTCTCTATGCAACGTCATCGTCAGGCATTTTTTGTGTTTCAATAACTGCTTTGAGGATTTACTTCGGAGTAAGCGTATTAAATTTATTTATCATTTGCGTTGGTTAAATTATATTTAAATATCAAACAGTTTATTTTCATTAATTTAAATATATATATATATATATATAATTAAATGGAATACTCCATCCAGACATCTATTGTGAATTAAATAGTAATGATAATAATAAATTTTGTATTTTATAGTACACAATTATCATTAGTGTTACTGTTAAAACGCATTTGTTAATTAATTTGTATTTTGTTTTCTCTATGTACCCGGAAATTTAAATTTAAAAAAGTGTAAAAATATGTACCATACCAATCTAGGATGTACTGTTTAAGATATGTATTTAGTGTCCTATAGCCAGCTTATATCTAAATAAGAATCGTTGCGAAGCGTTACTGTGCTTGGCTTTCAAAGCAAGAAGTCTCGAGTTTGAATCCAGCGGAAGACTGGGATGTGGAACTTAAGCTTTAAAAAATAAGCCTGGAAAGTAATGTCGTTGTGCTGGCCACATGACACCCTTGTTAATCGTCGGTGATTTGTCCCATGGGTCCCGTTTAGGGATTATATGTTTCGATGCTGGATAAAGATGTTTTCATTTCATTATTATTTTGTTCATATTGATATTACTTTCTAATAGGGTTTACCCGGTGCGTACCGCACCACTCGCCCACTCCAAGTCACGCCACTGGAAGAAGAGTTATTATTTAGTGTGAAATAAGGAAACTATTGAGAACACTTTAAAAAAAAACTATCAACTAGTTAACGAACGCATATTGTTCTATACCTAGTATTGATTGTATTTTATATCTTCCTCCTACAGCAAATTAGAAAGCATCTTACCATAAGCAATGTTAAACAGATTTCCCTTTATTTTTCATGTTGCAATTCTAACAATATAATTGTAAAGCTCATCGGATTCAAATATATATAAGAAAAGGTTTCGCTTATTTTTAGAATTATAAACCGTAGTGCTTGTTTCTGAGCTATTGAATCTCTGTTGTAGCTGCGTCATTTTACGTCTAGAAAGACAGAGAGGGAGTGACTTCTCCAACGCTTTCGGAAAGGCCTGTGTTGTGTATAAACCTGTACGGCAGTGCTGAACAACTGAAGAGAACAGCACACAATTTTTCCTTGGCACAGTCTGCAAAAGAGATCACAGGTCAGCAGCAATAAAGCTGGCTAGAAGAAGTATATATCTGTGATGACATAGAATATAGTGGATCCATTGTGAAACAGCTTGTTCGGAAATCGAGCTATGACTGTTATATTTGATAGGGAGATGTATGCTGGTTTCAGATATTGCCATAGTAGGTAGCAAAGCTGTAAATTAAAACATTTTTATAGTTTTCTACATATTGTTTTTATTTTGTCTCATAACAGATATTAAATTTTGAAAAATGATTGGAAGCCTTAGCAATAGTAACTCTTTATCTCATCCTTGCATTATTCAACATTTTAAAATATTCAATGTCTGTTAGCTACACTATATTTGTATAGATTATAAGTGTTTGACAAAGCAATATACAGATTTATCTGCTCCTGTTTTTGGTCTCGTTTTTTTTTTCCTTGTCTGTTCTACCGGTAGAAAAGTTTTCTGCACAGCTTTCTATTATTTCTCTTTACAAGTTTTTATCCCAGAATTTTTTTTTTTAGAAATGAATAAATTATTGAATGAAATCGCAAATAAGCTGTTAGTTATTTCTTGTTGTTTTTAAGTGCAGGAATGTATCTTAAGGTTGGGTCTTCGAATGATACAGAGTAAGATAATGTTTATGAAAAGATGAATATCAACATTCAAAAAGGACTACATAAAGTAGAAAAACGTGTATGATACCTAGGGCCGGTGGACCCTAAGCCCAAAACAGCTACAAGTGTTGCAAGGCAGGCAAGGAATCCGCAAGGAAAGAGGAAAGTGGGAAGGCCCAAGCAAACCTGGAAGAGGTCTGCCATCAGTGAAGCCGAGTGTAACGGCCTTACTAGCCATCCAGATGTGACGTCCTTGTCATCTAATGATTATCTAAAGAGCTGAGCCGAAGGCTCTTCGAACTCTAGGCGTGTAAGCCTGCTTTAACAAACCGTTCTGTCTGGAAGAGGTCCGAGTCAATCTCTATGAAAGATTATTGCTATTTCCGACGTATCTGGCGTGTTGTAATTGGCTACATACACTTTTTGCAAAATAAATGTTACGGAATATGTATAGCTGCTACAGAAACTGATACGGAAACTATTACGAAAAGTAATACGAAAACTGATACGGAAACTGAGTAGTTGCACTGTCACTGAATGAAAGAAACTTCGAAATGAATAAAACCAAACACACACACACACACGCAGAGAGAGAGAGAGAGAGAGAGAGATAGAGAGAGAGTTATCAGGACTTTGATTGCTATGCAATACTAGTCATAGTCAACCAAACATTTGTCTTATCTTAAAAGTCAACCTAAAACAGGGATCTTCCGATAGTCAGCGTGCTGTGGAACTGGGTCATTAGCACACAGTGACTGTAAAAAAAGGGGGGGGGGGAGTCTATCAGAGAACTTAAGCAAGAGTAACGAAAGGGAAATAACTTATATGGGGGAGGGACGTTTAAAACAAATCACAATTAAAAAAAAAAACTGTCGTTAAAAACCGTCGGAGCTAATCGAGATATCTCATCTGTTTGGACCTACGTTGGAGGTGCAGTTTTTGGTGCACCAATATTTGAAACATATTCAAGCCTATATGCACCTATTTTACATCCACATACGTTATCTCTTGCACAAGAAAATTTCGGAAGCAAATTTGGCAAAACAGTGTAAACTGCATGTAACTCAACAAAAAGGGATCAATAAGAGAAATTAATTAATTAGTTGATTACCTATTTGTGATTAATAATATTGTTTGGTTTCGAACAAGGGAATGAAATAGTACTTGACTGATGTGGTGGTATAAGCTGTATTACTCGCATTTACACTTTGTGTAGAGAATGAGGTCGTCACTTCAAAATGTGAAACAAACGATAGATAACTATAAAACCACCTATTTTCATGAGCACTTCTCTAGGACGGTGGTCTATATCCTCGCTTTAGGCCTCGTGTTCGAATTGGAGTAGTACAATTTTACAAAAAAATATATAAATGCATTGAAAAAGCGATCACGATAACATTCACACAAATACCCTGTCTCTCCCTCTCCATTTTCCCCAACTGGTCCAGACAAGTAACAGGATCATAGCGCATTGAGAAAGCTAAAAGCATGAATTAGCGCTAAGCGAAAACAGTTGGTAAAAATATTTCTAACCGCTAAGATTTATTAGTGTTAGTCTAGACTTACTCTAGATTCTAGATCTAAGTGGTAAAAGCATATTTTGTGTGGAGTGGTGCATAGTACAATTAACGGTCACATTTAATGTAAGTTTTTGTTCCCGTCAGTCTCTAATAAACAGACTCTACTCATTTTATTGAATAGTATTATTGATTAACCGTCTCTAATTATATAAATAGTGATTAAAACAAAGTGCTGCTATTACATAGTAGTCCTACAAAAAGAAGATAAAACAATTGAATTGATATCGATCTCTGGCATTTTTTGCTTTCACTAAGATCGAAGGGACAAGAGCATCGCCAGCATTTCGTTTATGTCAATTGAGTTTCGACGTAGGTGGCGTCACCAAATCCCTCCAGTTTTCCCGTTCAGCAGCTGTTCTTAACAGGATATCAAGAGAGAGGCCGGTCCATTCTGTCCACAAAATGTTATCCAGCCAGGTTTTTGTTTTTCGGACGAGCCTTTTTTTTTTTTTGTTCCCTCCAGTGTACCTTGAAGAATGACTTTTGAACATGGATCCCACTTAAAGCAGATAACAGTGTCCATGAAAAAAAAAATACAATTAAGTCATGTGTTGTTATAATTCACTCCCCTTTTGCGGGGACGCTGCTTTCACGGAAAGTTAAAATACTCTCCACTTTTTAATGGATTAATATTACATGGCACACCTATGAAAATACAGTGTTTGTAAAATATACAATGTTTGAGATGTTTCGGATGTTCCTTCAGAGTTAAAGGTGATCTACTTCCTAGTCGAAACCTCCAGCAGGACGACGGGGCATGACAGCAGACGACAGTCCAGCACGCATACCGCACGACCAATCAGACATCCAATCAAGCTATTTAACCTTCATCTTTTTCATTCCATCACCAAAAATTAGTGAAACAATCTTATTAAAATAGACTACTTACCTGGTCGTAAGGCATACATTTCGGACTGTTTTGAAGATGGTCTAGAATTTGAAAATGCTTTACCTAGCCCGGGCGTCCCCCAGGAAGTTTTCGGACAAGGACTTCAGTGTTTCCCAAACTGTGTTCCTCGGAACCCTAGTGCTCCATGAACTACTGGAATAATTAACTAGCTGGCCACCACGCGAATTATTCTCTCTTAAAATAAGCAAGTTTTTGCACTAATTAATCCGAATGTGCGAAGTGTTCCGTTAAGGAAATAGTTTGGGAAACAATGACCTTATTGAAGATATAGAAAATGTATAAAATGACCCCCAGAGGCCAGAGCTGTAGGCTGAAACGCATAGATCATTTCTAACAGAGTCTTCGCGGTATTCAAGTAGGCCAGTTTGAGAAACGCTGTACTTCATAATTTTGGCCAAATAAAAGTTCTCCTATTGTCACATAAAAAGTCAAAATAAAAAAAAGGTCAAATTTTCAGCGTTATAAAATATTTTCTATTTAGGAATCTATGTCAATACTCTCGCCTTTAAATCTGGAATACAGAAAGTTGGCCTAGAACACGCAGATATGTAAACTGTCACACGTGTTCAACTATTGTAGTAGGCCTACTGTGCCTAGGTCTGACTTACCAAAACGTGGACACTTGGGAATCTTTAAACTGTTCTTTAGAGAATCTCTTCTTTTTTTTAAATGTTTTATTTTGAATTATTGCGTAGGAGAAATGATCAAACTTCGCGTCGTTCTATAGATGTCGGCGAGTATTAGTTGTACACTATACAAATGATGAGATCTGTGACGCAACAATGGCTACATTTTATGACGCAGTTGTCCAGCTGCCGGGTCACTGTTGCACCATGTGCTAGCAATCGCCTGTGATTCCCCACATTTCAACACTGACGTCGTCTACTTCTGTCAAGATGGAACCACTTCCAGTAGACAAGGGCTGGGCATGGGTCATTTGTTTCGGTAAGTTGATGATCATGATGACTAGATTAATGAAATCATAAATTGTACGTGTCGTTGCCTGATCAGAAATATAGTTGGGTGAAATAGCTTCCGGAAAGCACGTGTTCCGAACCAACATTCTGACTGATAAAGATGTAAAAGTCAGTCTGCGCTTTTAGAGTCAGTACATCGTTAGAACGCGAGTAACACGAGCCAAAGAAATATTTCGTAAAAAATTTATTTAAAATAACAATGAATAGCTCATTTAAGGATAACATGACATTATATTAAGTTGTTCTACGTTCAGATTTATTAATAACAATTCACATAAGCAATCCATAGGTCCAATCGAGATCAATCTTAATAGAGGCCTCAACACTGACCTGCGACATCGCAACCTGCTTAGACCAATAGCTCGTTGCCCGTCATAGGTCAGTGTTGAGGCCGTTATAACGATTGGTCTCGATATAACAAGTTACTGAAGGCTTGCAATGGTTATTGAGAGAAGAGGTTGTTGTTTTTATTTAAGAGATTAAAGTTTCAGGGGATGTCACGTGATACTGTTCACATTCAAAAGTAGTGTACGTATATGAAATTAAATACCGCGAAACATTTTTATTTTTCGGAACGTATCCCTCTCGAAAGTCAAGAAAACACTGTATTGTTTGTTTAATAATTTTCATTAAAAGTCGATTTTTCAAAAGTTGCATTTATGTTACAAAAATATAATTGACCTATGACTCTTTCATGTAGAAATCACTATAGCCTTGCTACAGGTTCAAATCCCATGCGTATGGGTTTTCCTAGATCCGATTAGATGTCATTTATTTACGAAATAAATGATGTTAATTAATCGCTTCCGGCTATTTCTTTTTTATTGATGCCAAGGTGAACCGTTAAACAATAGATGCTGTCTTTACCGAAACTGAACGGTATTTGAAACCACAAATGTCATATTAAGAGCTTGCATGGTAATTGGTATCATATAGATGCCGGGAAGGCTTCCAACTATTGAGTAACAAGTCCTAGTTAATGAGAGCTGGTGTGGTTTGCGAAGATGAAGGTAACAAGGGGCCCCCTAAGGTGCGGGGCCTGGTGCGGTTGCCCACTTGCCACTCCCTAGGGCCACTACTGGATAGAGGACAATTATCACCAACAACAAACATGATATTTGCCCGAACAGTACTTAAGTCGACAACATGGCCTCCTGTTACAAGTTACGGGGCTACTTGCCCTCTGTATTCAAATTACACACTGGTCATTCTGGGATATCAAAACATGGAGGAGTCATTCACAACAAAAGGTCAATTTGAGTCATCCAGACAAAATGTCATATTAAACAGACTAAAATGATAAGTATGAAGACACTGATAATATGCTTGTATAAATAGTGTTGTTATTTCAATAATATGTTTTCTTTTTTTCTAATTGATTGTGTCACCTAGTTAAAGTCTTGGTCGTTGGTACACGTTTCTGAAAATATTTCGGGTACCGATCTTTCTATTAAAAAAAAAATAAATTTTGTAGAAAGTTTTGACAATCATTTTAAACTAAGAGAATTAAAATGACATAACCTAATGATTTGTGTTTGCATTATGTATATTCTATTTTGAACTGAGGCTTAGAGAAATACCTATATCTTTCCTATATACCATTCAGCCGGATTCCTAGTGCACACTCTGCTGGGCAGTTCCGGTCAAGTGAACACAATGATGCTGTCGAGGTTGATAGAGAAGTTTGACACGACCATCACCACCATCTCTCTCATGTTTACAGTCGGCATCATTTGCTTCAGTTTTTTCTGTAAGTATTCCGCACTTCTCACCCAGCTCCGTTACCTTCGTGTTAGGGGCCGCACTCACTACAAGGATGGACATGTACGTAGCCCTATTATGGAGTGAGTTTGTGTGTTCTCTGTTGGCTAAGCTTTTCCAATGTAACCTCAAAGCAGTATTGGTGAGGATGTCTGGTTAAAAGGCTAATGAAATAGAGGTCACAGACGATAGGCTGAATGACATGATGGCATTTCTAGTTTAAAACGTCCCATAGCTTGTTATTTCATTTATTTTTACATAGATTATATCCTCAACAAGAAATATATTTAAAAACACAATACTTAAAAAAAAAAAGAAAAAAAAAAGTTTATATTAAATGTATTTCTATAAATTAGTTTAGATCAGTCGTGTGATTAAATTTGTATTAGATCTAGACCAACAGATGATAGATCTGTGCGATTAGAAATATTTGTGCCGTATAGTTTTTGTTTAGCGCTTTTTCATGTTATCAGCTTTCTGAATGCACCATGATCCTATGATCTGAGGGGGGGGGGGGAGAAAGAAGGTATGTAAGTTAGCACGATTTTAAATGTATTTTGTAAAAGGACCCATGATCCTCAAGCTAACACACTAACCACTATGCAATCGAAGTGCTTATGAAAATAAAAAAGGTTTCATACGACGAACTTATTCTCTACTGTGTACACGAAGTATAAAGGGAACTAATTCAACTTATACCGCCACATCAGTCGAATACAATTTCTTTCCCCTTACCAAAACCAAACAATTTATTACCAAAAGTTAATTCATTGATTCATTTTATTTTTCATGATTATTGTTTTGTCAGGTAAAAGAAATAATTATGAATAATTTCTTCTTGATCAGAGATTGGGTGTGGGAGAAATAACTTGTACAAACTTTCTACCAGACAGACAGAGTTAGTTGATAAAAGCTTTGTAAAAACAGAAATTAACAACCATATACATCATTTGTTGAATTGGGTTCCCACGTATCACTCGGGTACGACAAATAACCTTAAAACACCCAGACTGACAATAGTGCTTATCTTTTACTTTTTATTCTGGGGTATAATCCTATTTTCACAGAACTGGATTTCACAATAGACACTAGCGATAAACTCATCTTCGTCAGGGGGCAGCTGTTAACTAACAAAAAATAACTATATATTTGATGCTCTTTCCATTTCTCTCCAGCCACTGTCTCTGCGAACGTGTTCTTGCCCAAGTTTGGAGAACGGAAGTGTGTTATATTTGGAGGCATCCTGTCCTCCTTGTCTTCTATAGGTCAGGGCTTGGCCACACATGTGGCTGGCATTATCGTACTGGAAGGCCTCAGAGGTAGGTTTTAATTATGTTTTAACCATTTATCTACTTTGAAAAAAAAAATTACTTTAAATTTACATTAAAAATGAATGACCTACTGCAGTAATCAAATGAGAGTGGGTTCTTTTTTTTACATTTAACAATAAACTGTTTCGTTATATTATTCTATGGCACTCTGGTCGTGTGGTCTTCACTCAAGACTGTCGTATCGATGCAGGGCCGGCCCTATCAATTGCTAGGCCCTATGCTAAATGTATTGCGCCGCGGCCCAGTCAGGGTAAGGATAAGGATAATAAATGAACATTAAGATTTTGTATTAGAAAATGAATTCGTCTTTGCATTACATTTTTATTAAATGAAATCTGACAATTTCTTTTTTTAACACGCGTAGGATTCGCGTTTACTATATTCAATGACACCCCAAAATGACAATTTTGTCTATTTTAAGCACACTTTTATGTTTTCAAGATATTTTAATAATTTCAGGAGTTTTCCAAGACTTTTTCGTATATTTAACAATTTCAGATTTTAAGAAGCTCCCGGAAAATCAGAAAGCTGCGGAACTCTTGCTATAAGTTATAATGATTTAATTTAATAATTTAAATCTACAATTAGCGCGGGGCTTATAAAAGTGCGGGGCCCACTGCGGCTGCATAGGTTGCAGTTGTTTAAAACCGGCCCTAGATCGATTGTGCCTAGTTCTAGACATGCCCTCCGCAATCTTCTGCCGCTCTATAGTAAAAGGGGCTAACGTAATGATGTTTAAATCGTAAGGATCCTCGGAAACCAACAAGAATAAATCCATTCAATTGTCATGTAATTATTATTTTAAACTTGGTGACGGTGTGAAGAAGACAGCTATAGTTGTTGGTTATGCAGTGTGAATGATGTAAGATAAGCGGCGATGTCGTAAGCAGTTTTAAGTCCGCCAGACGACACCAGGGTGTCAGAGTGTAAAGACGTGTTTTTATACTGAATTCGATTTGTTTAAAATATAAGTTTTGATTCATTCAATCTCAAGCAAGATAAATGTGTTTATAGTCTTAATTGAAGTTCTATTTAGTTTTGTTCACAAAGAGGTTATTCAAGTTATTTCAAGTTTCATTAGTTAAAATATAATACGTAAATTATAGTATTATATTACATAATACAGTGGTTTAGTTGTTTACTAGCAGTTTTGTGCTGTAAGTCAACGACCGTCAATAACAGTATGTGTAGAGGTGTGTGTGTGGTTGTGTGTGTAGTTATGTGTGGTTGAGAGGTGGCTGAAGGTTTGAAATCAGCATTTGTTTTTATAACTTCCGAGACAAAAAAAACTCGTGAAGCTATAACCCAAGCCTAATTGTATCTACTTACAACAACTTTCTATTTACTTGAGCCTAGGCACTGGTCACGGGATTCTGTTTGTGCCGGCCATGTGTCTGATCAGACAATACTTCAAGAGGTTACGCTCCACTGCAAGCGTCATCGTCTTCTGCGGGGGCTGCGTGGCCGCCATCGTTGCCCCGTTTATCATCGCGGCTGTCTCCAAGGAATATGGCGTCACCGGAACCTACCTGCTTCTGGGAGCCGTGGAGCTACATTTTTGTGTTTCCGGTTTGCTTCTAAGGCCTGTAACATCCTACAGGTTAGCTGCTTGTCGTATTGTCTCTAACACTTGTGTAAACGGTCTACTAAAGGGGTATCCTTTTAAGACTTTTTATCAGATCCTCAATTGTGGTCGGCTAAGTTTATTTTTAACTGTTTAAAAATATTTAATTTTAATTGATATTATATTGCGCACCTTTCATGCACAGAGCAAGTCATTATGTTTGGTCAAACTTCTTTTATAACCAGTTTTTTTTTTTTTTTTTGGGGGGGGGAGAAATATATGTGGGAGAAGGTTTCTGCTCGAGTCGGGACTCGAACTCGCGCCCCCCCCCTTGTTAATTAGCCAAAGCCTAGCCTCTCTGCCACATCTCCCAACATTCATTACTTTCCTGCTGTAATTACAATCGGCAATATTTGTAATATTTTTTTTTATGTAAGTATTCGACACTAATTTTCCCCGTATCTTTATTATAATACTAAAGCGGTCACATTTAAGACTGAAATTTTACGTAGCATTAAGCGTCCACGCGATGCTTGTTTAGCTAGAGCTGGGTAGCTTTAAAAAAAAAACTATTCCATGTCCAGCAACAAAAGTCTTAAGAGAAGTCGTGAATGCATAATTCTTCTTGCATATATAAACAATAGATTCTTTTGAAAGCTTAACTTATTTAGTGGACCTATTGATTAAAAGGTCAACGAAAAATATGTGAGAGATTTCCAAAGACCGGACAGCATGCGGACAGACTCGCCGAGCCTAGCCGAGAGCAAAAGAATCGAAACTGCCTTAGTCAAGAGAAAGATAAAGAAAGCTGCCCTGTCAACTAGCACTAAAACAGATGCATATACATGCACAAACTGTGGCAAAATCTGAATCTCAATAACTGGCTTGATTCTGCCCAGTCTCAAGACAAAAACCAAAATCAGTGACTCACCTGGGTGCATCCATTCTCTTACGAGACAAAAAGGAGACATGTATGATTAAAAAGTTGTTCCCCTTTGGTAATATATCGATTATGGTTTATCTCGTAAAACTTTAGTTTCGCTCTATTTAAACATATGTTTTTCAAGATTTTCAAATGGAGTTTTCTACTTTTTAAATTTATTCCATTTTTAATTCAATTATACATAAAACACTGAACCATTATCTCCAAATACAAAAACTAAATCTAATTAAATACTCACTAAGACACAAAAATAAAAGCACACTCCTCGTTCCATATGCTAGGACAAAGTTATACAAATGCTATTTCTTCCCTAGTGCTATTAGAGCATGGACTAGGCTACTTGAGCCAGCCAGGAAAACCAGTGACTTGGCAAAATTTAATACGTTGGTCAACATGAATGGCTAGATGCATGACGCGTAGGACGTAACGTCTGTATAATATAAGATAAGAAGATGTAGCTGAGGAAGTCCTTGTGGCCTAAACGTCCTTTATGTATTTATTGTTTTTTTTGTATACAGTTGTTCTCTCTTGCTGTAATCAATCATTTTATCTTTTTACTTTTTACTACATTTAAGAACAGGGCCAGATTTACCTTTAGGCAACACAAAATATAGCTTAGCCCCCCCCCCCCCCCCCGCAAAAAAAAAACAAAAAAAAAACAAAAAACATTATTATTTAATTTAATCTAAAAATAATATCTGGACCAATAAATGGCCGATAATGGGACCCATACCAAGTGTGAAACCTTAGCTGTTCAAAACTATTCAGATTACAATGTTGCATTGTTTGTTAAGTCTGTTTTGTATGTGTTCCCATCAACTTGTGCCTACATTATTTTTATTGACATAATGTATAATATACGTTATAATTAAAACTATTATTATTATTATGTTAGAAATGAACGAGTAGTCATTCTCTGGCGCTGCCAGGGTCGAGTTTCGCTAAAGAGAAACAATTCATCGTAGTCCCTTTAACAGTTTCCACTGAGGAATTTTCTGGTGATGTGGCAGATCTGACAGGCAACTAGGATGTTCCTAGGAACGTTAAGGGCCTTATTATTATTATTGCTAATGCTTAATGTTTAATACTTTTATTGCGAGTATTACATTAAATTATACAATTAGATTACTTTTTTATATATTTAGAAAGACCGTCGAGAATTCCTTAGAAGTAGAGTTGAATCAGCTTCCTACAATACAAGTGACGCCCTCACCATCACAGGAAAGCAGCCAGGTTCAGAGTCAGAGTATTTCCAACGGATCCAGTTACCCGCTAAAAAACCTGTCTCTCGATGCAGAAGTGAGGGAGACGCTCTTGGACAAAGCTTTGATTGTTGAAGAACCCATTGTCAGACCTAGAGTGTTTAGCAGAGGCATGTCCGTGGACTCGACGGACACATATCTGAGTGATAAGTACAAACAGAGGGCGACATTTGGAAGTGTCCTGACACTGACCAGTGAACACGGAGCTGTCCTGGAAACCGTTTTGGATAAAGAAGACACCAAGTCACGTGATGATCCTGACAGAGGCGTAACAAACGTGGGTGTCTTTAGGAAATGTTACAACGAGGCGTCTCTCAAGTAAGTAAATAGTTATTTTTACTTTTTTATTATTACATTCAAACGATTCATACAAACACACAATTTTAAGCATTTCTTTAAATATTGAAGAATATTATTTGCAAGCTCAGTCTCCTTATATGTACATAATTCGTTTGGCAGCGATGCCTTATCTAAGGCCCTCGGGCCGAATCCGGCTTAAATGCTATGGGCCAGTCTCTTTACGGAGAGGTACAAATTTATTATATTTTTTGACAGTATTGTCTAGATAGTGATGTCTTATCTAGGGCATTCGGGCCTTATCTGCCTTTGATGCCTTGCTATACGCCCTTCGTAATTTAGGCCCATTTGCTTATTAAAGCTGCGAGCGATCAGTTCCATTGGGCTACAAGAAATTTTTAGCTTTTATGTGTCCTGCAACGCATGTGCAGGCAATTTTTAAGCTACGTTGGTAATAGCAAGAAATTCTTTTAAAATAAAAATTATTAAAAATGTTTAAAGTCTAGTCAGTGTATATTTTGAAGTTCTACTTGAAACTATCATGGCAAGGGATTTGCCTGTGAAAAAAGAAAAATGAAATCAATGTTGTGGTTTTATTTCTTCCTTACCACCAGCTTGTGGTCAATGAGACTTGCAATGGTCGCCATCATGCCTGGAACAGTCCACATCTACATAGCCATCTACACGCCGATGATTCTACATTCTCAGGTATTTGCTATCTGAATCCTAGAAGAATGTGTTATGACACGATTAGGATTTAGTTATTTGTTTCGGGAACAAGGGGAAAGTTTTACTTAGCGACAAGTCACGTGACAGATCTTTAAAAAACATGAACGCTCTAAGTTACGCTACAGACAAGACGCTTTGTGTAGAACATTAGGAATAACCCGTAGTAGATATACGGCTTTCCTAAAAGACATTCGACGGATCCCTTCTTAAGTATTAAAAGTGTTTCTTGTTTAACACTAGCGTGGACTCCATTTATCGATTGTTGACCTTTCGTCGGTGTTCATGTTCAGCATTGAGTTCGGTGTTACCTCAGTTGGCATTTGTTCCAATTTCAAGTACTCATCACTGCGGAAGAGCACAACACTCCTCATTGGAAGCTTATGGAACCAGTGAAGACAATGAAAGTCATGCAACACTTTTAAAAGTGTCTAACTTTCTTTTAGAAATAAGGACTATTATGTCCTACCCCAGAGCCTCCAAAGGAGAGGTCACGGATGAATGCGTGTAGGGTTCAAACTCTATCGTAACGACAGTGCATACCACATTTGAAAACTTACTGTCCGCTCTTCTGTTCTCAGTTCCCTTCTCGCTCTCTGCCACGTCATGTCCAACACTTCCCCATCCTTGTATGGTTACAGTGGTTCTCACATTTTGCTTTTGGTTTTACGATTATAACTGTTTTTTCTTGTAACAAAACTAATGGATGGTCTAACTCTAATGTGCGGTCTACTGAAATCCGTCTACAATATGCTTAACATTTTTTCTCTGTGTCATTTCATTGTGTTTTACAATATATTTCAGGGAGCATCATTAGATGAACTGTCCACATTGCTGACCTTGCTAGGAGTCATTGACCTTGTGAGTAGGCTGGGCATGGGTTTCCTGGCTGATACTCACATTGTCTCGGCCACTGTGTTGTTCATACTCTCACAAATGTTCTTGGGTGAGTCTTCCATAGGTCGCCTTTTGATCGTTCAGAGTCAGACTATTAAAAGATGAAGACATACTCTTATGTTAGCCTTGTAATATTTTGAGCAGGAGTCTAGCTTGTGGCCTCTATTGAAGATTTTCAGGATAAACTTTCGATTCTAAACAATGTCAAGGACACTATAATGAAAAGATCACAGAGGCAAACTAAATACAAATTAAATTTGTTCTAGAAGCGAAAGAGTTAAGAAATGTCATTTTACAGTGCTAAAATTGCTTCTTGTACTTTGTAACCGAATACACCAAATAAATAGCTATTTATATTTTTCCACATATGATACAAAATCTACGATCAAACCTTTTCAGTGTCAGTATGTTATTTCTCTCTTATAGGTGTTCTGTGTCAGTTTGTTATTTCTCTCTTACAGGTGTTCTGTGTCAGTTTGTTATTTCTCTCTTACAGGTGTTCTGTGTCAGTTTGTTATTTCTCTCTTACAGGTGTTCTGTGTCACTTGTTATTTCTCTCTTACATGTGTTCTGTGTCAGTTTGTTATTTCTCTCTTATAGGTGTTCTGTGTCACTTGTTATTTCTCTCTTACAGGTGTTCTGTGTCTGGTTGTTATTTCTCTCTTACAGGTGTTCTGTGTCTTGTTGTTATTTCTCTCTTACAGGTGTTCTATGTCAGTTTGTTATTTCTCTCTTACAGGTGTTCTGTGTCACCTTGTTATTTCTCTCTTACAGGTGTTCTGTGTCAGTTTGTTGGCTTCTTCAGCCTGTTCGAGACACTCATTGTTTACGTCATCTTGCTTGGACTGGTCATTGGCGCTAGGGTGTCGCTGCTCCCCCTAGTGGTCATCGAAGTCGTCGGAGTGGACAAGATGCCACAAGCATTCAGCATTATCTCTTTGGTGGCTACTTTAACAGCAGCAGGCGTCAACCCCCTATTTGGTCAGTACTCCGTTTGTTTTTTCGCGACGAATTAGATCTAGATAATAACAATAATTAATACTAATAATTTAATTTAGAAAGCTCTGTTAACAAACAAAAATGTAGGCTCAAGGCGATGTGATAACATTACAAACATAAACACGAGAGCTTCAATGACAATTTAATCTAAAAAAGTTTTAACTCTTTCTCTCCGTAATTATTTTTCCAAATTTTAAAGGAATTCTTCATTTTGCGCATTACAATTTCACTACCCTATAATCAGGGGCGGACTGGATATCAAAATCGGCCCGGGCATTACCATATAAACCGGCCCACAAATGGCATGTCATATATTTTCAGTGTGGGGGGATTACTCCACTCCGCAATTTATATATATAAAGCCCCGGAACCAAGCATCATTTCCGTTATTTTAAGCTTTAAAAAAATGCATGTCCTGAGGTATATACAGTGCAATTAGCCTGCTACTCTTCCGCTAAAAAAAATTCAAAAACTAAATCTGCTATTCACTGGAGTTCAGCGACTGGTAGAAAATGGTGAAAATGCTTTAGTTTTTGTATTGGAGGGGGGAGGGTAACCACAAAACCCCTTTTGGCTACGCTCATGAAATTTGGTCACTGTAGTTTGCTTGAGTTGGCTGCACTGGGGCAGTAAGTAAAGTTTCCCTTTCAGACAATGAAATCTGAGGCAAGTGATGGTTTGAACCCCTCCCCTCCCGACTACGCTCATGTGTTAGCCTAATTCTCTACAAAATATATAAAGTTTGATAACGCATCGAAAACTGGATGGATGTATTCGTATGATTACATAATGTATTTTATTTAAACATGAATGTAGTCTGGAAACTATAAACAATATAACTATGAACAATATAAACAATATAACAGAAGACTGACTACTGAGTTTGAAGCTTTCTGGTATTACTTGTAGATTACAGACGTTTCTTAAAAAATAGGAAAGTTACGTCCTACTTATTTCATGTGTCAATTTAGTGATGCACGTTGATCTGTGACTTAAAATATGCTAAATCATTTGTTTCCTGGCTGACTCAGGCAACCCATTCCATTAAAAGATAAGATAAAGCAGAACGGTTAAAGAGATACTTACTGAATGTGAAAAGCTTTTGCTTCGCCCTAGTACATTCTCAAAAACGCGATTTGTATATATATATATATATATATATATATATATATATATATATATATATATATATATATATATATATATATATATATATATATATATATATATATATAAATCTACAATGACCCATTATTTAAAATATAAATTAAGGTTTACAAAAAATATTATTTAATTAAAAAATAAATCTAGATCTAAATCAATTTTATACTATTATAATTAATGGCAAACTTATGCTTAGTATGAAGTCATTAATGATGTAACTTATTACAATAATTACAATAATTTATATAGCGCTGTCACATCCGATATTTAATGAAAGATTGAAGTGTAGTATTTTTAGATCTATGTTTTTAAAAGTAAACAAAAAGAAACTATTTCTATTCAAATCGCAGAAAGTAGAACTTTATACCCACATTGAGCTGTGAATAAGTTGGGTGGTTTGCAATTTCGCGGCTGTGTGTATGTGTTCAAGTTAATTTCTATCAACTATTGTTAAAGAGCTAATTGTAGCGCTTTTTTTTTTTGCTGCGTTATTATCAATGTTTTTTAACTTAACCTCTCTAATCCCTCTTTTTCGTTAACTGACAATGGAACCATCAGAAGACGGGGAGAGAAGGAGCAAAAAAAAAAAGGGAACGTCATCAAAGGTCCATGCCGACCAGCAAAACGCAACCACAACCTCGAAGACATTAAAGCAGTCTATGCCGCTCGTGCATAGCAGAAAGTACGGTCTAACGTTTTGCAAATGATAATGCTATAATGCGTACAGTGTATAGTGTTTTTTACTTGATATTCTTGTTGAATTTCAAACAAAATTAATTGTGATAATAATTTAAAAAAAAACAGAAAAACAAACAAGAAAACGTGTTCGGGCCTTTGTGTCTTGCTCTGCTGTCACTTTTTTTTTGTCTGCATTGAATTTTTTTTTCTTTGGTCGCGACTAGACCGGCCCATTTGGTACCGACCCACCGGGCATTTGCCCGTTTGCCCATATAGCCAGTCCGCCCCTGCCTATTATGATTGAGCTTTAATAGCTTTGTTGTTTGTAATCTGAAAATGTTGTATTTGGTGTAGAATTAAAGGCAAGAATTCAAAGTCAAGTTTAAAAAATGTAATATTAATTTAATTTAATTAGGTCAAATCAACGATGTTAAATAGATAGCTCTTACTGTTCTTCAGGAAATAGATCTAGGAACATGAAGTAGTAACTGTGGCATACTGTTTCAATTTAAATCTGTACCACTAAAAACCGCTTCATTCTGTTGAAGAAAAAGCTTTCAACTTTTTGTTTATTCTCAATATTAAGATTCAACTGTATCACAGAATTATATACACAAACGTCCTAGGAGTGTAATCACATCAGCCTTAGTGTATAACGGCTTAAAAATGATCCTCCTGGGTGATTAGGAAATAATATTATTTCTATTGCACAGTGCTCAAAGCATGTGTACTTCAATGCATTTGATATATGCAGGCCATTCTTTCTACAGCGAACACACTGACAATTTGAAATACAAAAGACTTAAAAGAAAGATTTCCGCAATGATTAATAAATTGAGTTAATTTTTCAGGCATCATTTATATATATATATATATTACATTGGCTTTTTTTTAAATATATATATTATTTTCTATTGTATCCAGGTGCAATAACCGAGACAACTGGGTCATTCATAGTTGCTCTTCATATAGTCGGTGCATGTTTCTGTTTCGGAGCTGCCATGTGGATACTAGTGCCCAGGCTGGTTCAACTGGACATCAAGAAAGGAAGAAGAGATTAGAATCTAACTTTGTAATAATTGTTAGCATTTTCTGAACACTCAGAGAATGGAGTAATATAAATATTATTATTAGGCCTTTAAAGAAAAGGGATCTCACGATTTCAATTTGCATATTCTGCCAAACGTCTTAGCATTTGGTGATATTTTTTCGTAATGCACTTATTGTATGTATGTATAAATGAAGTCATAAGTACCCTTTAATAACTTTCTCTTTTGAAGTTACTTCTTGAATGTATAAGATAAGGTAGGAATGTTTGGGTTCTGAATGTAATTCTATCTCTTTTGATATTTCTTCGCTAAGGATGCTGCTGGTGTTTGAAGTTTTTTTTATTTGAGAATAAAGGTTGACAGTGCAAGGGTTATTTGTTTAAATGTGTTATATATATGCTCAGAAGATGTACAATAAACCTCCGTAAAAGTATAAGCCATTTATGTTGTGACACGAGTAGATGATTGAGAATGACGTTTTCACTGGAAAAAAAACACTAAAAAATCGTTCTTTTGGAAATAAATTTATACAGCAAATTACTAAGTTATCTCCCTGTCATGAATCCTCTCCCTTGATTTTATGCCCTCAAAAAAAAATATTGAAATGGGGAAATCATTATTAATAATATCCAGATCTAGTACAGGCAACATTTTAAATTTCTAAAGCTTTTGCAACCCATAGAACATTTTGGAATCTAACTCACTACAATGACACAACCTTTCAGTCTCACGTATTTTAAAGCAAAGAAATATAGGTCAACTTGACGTCAAGCAAGTGTGTGTGTGTCTGTGGTGTGTATGTGTGTGCCTGTCTGTAATTTGTTTAAAGTTGTTTTTAAATACTTCGGTATTTCCATGTATACACTCGATTAGATGAAGTTATCATGTAATTTATTGAATACATTTTTTGAAGGTCTCCATAAATCTTTTTTTTTTCAAATATGGACAATTCTAGCGTGCCAAATCATTTTTTTTATTTAAAAATATAATTTTAAAGTTGCTCCCTGCCTTTCCTATTCGGCACGCTACATTATGGTAGGCATCCCCATCATTTGTTATGATGCTGCCAAGGTAAGTGAACTTGTCCAGCTCTTCAAACTTTGACTCGCCAAGTCTGATGAGGGCACACTTTGCCTTATATCCCACTCGCATAATTTTAGTCTTATCCAAGTTTATACGGAGGCCAATTTTGGGTGCCTCTCTGTCTAGGCTCTCTGTCATTTCTTGAATGCCTTTATTTGTAGCCCCGAGTAGTGCAACGTCATCAGCAAAGTCCAAGTCAGTTATTGGATTTTGTTCACCCCATGGAATACCAAAGGCAGTCTTGTTCATTGCTTTCCTCATTAGGTAGTCGATGGCTAGGAGGAAAAGGAAGGGAGATAAGATGAACCCCTGTCTCACACCTGTCTCGATGCTGAAAAACTCAGTTGTTCCTTCTTCTGTTTTAATGCAGCAACTAGACTGACTGTAAAGGTGTCGTAGGATCTGGACGAATTTTTCTGGGATGCCGTATTCTCTAACTATTTTCCATAGTGATTCTCGGTGGACACTATCAAACGCTTTTTTAAAGTCTATGAAACTGATCGTTAGCCGTTGTTGGTACTCAAGACTTTGTTCTATGATATTTCGTAGAGCGAAGATCTGTTCTGCACATGACCTGCCTCTTCGGAAGCCTGCTTGTTCTTCTCTGAGCCTCTCATCTACAGACTGTTGAAGCCGCCTCAACACCAAAAACAAATGTTCCAAATGTATCTTTACCTACGTTTGGGTCTGCACATTTTTCTAATGGATCACTACCAAGGCAGTTAACATTTGTGCGTTCATGAACTAGGACTAAAGAATCTACTAGGAAAAGTGAACGGATCTGTAATACTTTATAGAACACGATGCTATTGCTAGCCAACGTGTTTGTTTTTATAAAGAAAGTGCGGCTGTTTTTTTGTTTTTTTTTGTGTGTTTTTTTAAATAAAAAATAAAATATAAACAGAACTTACGGCATTTTTTGGAAGTGTAAAAAGAAAATTCAGATATCCCAATAATTCAATGTAAGTTCTAGATCCTCGGGTTTGAAATAAAATAGTTTTAGGTCACTTTCGTTAAGTTTTTGTATCTTTTCCATCATGTGGCCCGCGACAGTAGTGTTGGAGATTAAAATGGCCCGCAGATTGAATTAGGTTGGGCATCACTGGCCTAATCCTTAGTCTTTTCACAGAAACTTGAAATGGGCTTAGTTCGAGACATCTCTTCAAATCATAGTTATTGGTATTAAACATTTAATTTATAAACCAAAATTAAAACTCAGATTTGTCAGCTATAATAAATGTGTCACAACCCTTTTCATTAACGAGTAAATCCATACATCTAGTTCTGTGCCAATTATGAAACAAACAAGGTTTATCGAGGCAGTATTAACCACAGTTACTATACGCAACAGCTTATGCTAACGTTAATGAAAATGAATGGGAAAATATTTAATTCAAACAAGATTTTCAAAAACACAAGTATTTTGTTCACATAATCTCAAGAGGCGGCCCCTAGATTCATCCTTGGGTCTTCTGCTTGATTAGCAATATTGGCCGTCGGACGTGGTGCTTTTAGTATCACATTGTTAATGTGTTAAGTATTCATTGAATTGATTGTTATGATGATATATATGTACATTGCAAGCCTGGCTCTACACGCAGTGGATGAAATAGTATCTAATTCTAATTGATGGACAAAGAATGCCTATCGTTGTTCATGGCCTTTGAAAGAATCCCTTCCCAATGATCAAGTGTTGAGACATATTTATGGCAACAGCTGATTATGATACAATAGTAATAATAATGTCAATAGTATAAATAATGTCAATAATAATAATGTTGTCCATATTAATAATAATGTCGACATCAATAATAATGTCAATATTAATAATAATGTCAATATTAATATAAATGTCAATAGTAATAATAATGAAAATAATAAAAAGTTACAATAAACACACACTGTTATTTAATTTAATTTGTTTTAAATGTTACATATATCTAATTACATCTGATCATATCTTCAATTCTAACCTGCTTTGAGCGGTATACAAGTCGGGATGAATTTCTCCCATCTAGAAAACCAGCGAATGGTTTGAGATGCAGAAGACGTATCCAGATGCAGTCTTTTATGCATCATGCCACAGACTAGACTTTCTGATAGAGCTGGCCTCTCCCCCAGGCCCCAACCGACAAAACATTTAACGTTTTCATCGCCTTCCTCTTTGATGTCGTCCAACTAACCCAGACATACGCTACTAAGTTAAGGCATTCGTCGAACCACCTCCTAATATGAGCACGAGATACCACCAACGCCTTAAAGCCCATTGCCATTTTTGCATATAATGATGAGTTGTCATAAACAGACTCTTGGAGAGCAGGCTACATTGAGTTTCTTAAATCTGACTCAGTTAAAATGTGTGAACCATGTGGTAGTGTTTGCAGTTTTGATGCAGAGGCCATGGCGATCTGTGAAGCCTTAAAAGTCATTGACCCTCAACTCGGCAAAGCAAAACAGATTGTTGTGGTCACTGAATTTTAAAAAATGCACTACAGCCCCCCCCCCTCCCCAATATCGATACTGTCATTATGGCTTCACACCATAAAAATCAACGCTATAGTAATAATGCAGTGGGTACATAGGCGTGAGTGGCAACACAATTGCCTACTCCTTGGTCCACAAGGGAGGGCTAATACCACCTACCGAGCATGCTTTTATATTTTATCATGCTCTGGCTACAATCCAAAAACTGAAATGGAAAAGTGGTTTGATTGCTGGAAGTAGTTCCAAAAAGTCTGCAGAGTCTGGGGGCACATGAGACTCCCTGGTGGAGGCTGTCCAGTCCTAAGCAACTATTATAGCACAATGCAGGTCAGGCCACTGTCCTGTTGGCTCATGTTTCTCACCTATCCCATGTGTGGGTCTAGCTGCAAGGCAGCGGAAGTTTGTGTTTAGAGTTCCCCTAAAGCAGCTAGACATGCCATCTCATCTCTGTCTTGTAATCCTGTCTGGGCCATAGGACACTAACCAACTTCCTCGGCACTGACCCCACGTCTTGCCATCTGCTTGGCATCTACTTCCAGATCGCAGCGCCATGCATTCCTGAGCCCTCTTCCTTTTTTCTTGGAGAGTTCCAGGCCTGTTTTGTAATGCTAATATTATTAGATGCAATGGACTTCCAGCATCTCTGAAGGAAATCTACTTCAATGGCCTGCAGCTTTGTTCTTAGTCACTCCTAATTCGAGACGTCGTCATTCCAACGGAAGTAGTCTCAATAAAAGAATACGAATAGACAAACACTAATACCTTAGTGACACATATGAAAAGTGCATTTTGCGCCATAATGTTTGTATCAATACATATACCTTTTCGCTCTACGTTGAAGGACATCGTTTTTACTCTTGAGTAAAAGAAAAAAAAATTAAATTAAAAGCAACGATAATAACACAATCTTTAATCACAGAATTTTTATATGTAATTTCTATTTAGGTTAATAGACATTTTACTGTTGTTCTCGTAGCGTATTTATAACATTGCTACCTGTTTTAAAACATTATTGTCTAAAGACCTAAAAAAATTTTCAGTATCATAGCCTCAGACTAGATAGACCTATGGTTCATGCATGAAATAATGCATGATGATAAATAAAGTAATTTTGTACAGCTTTTTTAGAAGCTCTGCATCATAGAGAGTGAGAAAGCCCTTGCATTCAAAGACATAAAGTATGAATATAGAGCTGTAAACCTTTTCCAGGATGGAGGCCAGCAGAATTCTGAAGAGTACAAGCGTGTCAATCCAATGGGACAAGTGCTTGCTCTCATAATCAATGGTCACACACTAACCCAGTCTGTATCTATGATTGAATATCTTGAAAAAAGAAACCCAGATCAACCACTCCTTCCTAAAGACAAATATGGCAGAGCTCAGGTTCGTGCCTTGTCTGAAATAATCAATAGTGGCATCCAGCCATATCAGAACCTTTCAGTTCTAGGCAAAGTAGGAAAAGGCAAAGATGAATGGGCTAAATCATTTATTGAGGAAGGATATCATTGTCAGGTTTCTTGCGTTCTTGTACTTATCAAACTAATATTTGATATTTCAAATGTGAATATTTATTCAAAATTAATATTATTTCAATGTGTGTTATTGTTATTATTTACTGAACCTGTAATATTTTGACCCAAGTTCAGCCTGACAAGTACACCATACACATACAGATGTATATAAATTAATAAACTAAGTGTATGATGTTAAATAACAATAAACATTTATTCTAGTGATATATTTACAAATGATCTGATGTATGATGAATAATAATAGTAGTATCAATATCAATATGTGTAATATATGTAATCCAACATGATCCAGTTATTCTCTTTGCGACATATAAATGATCATTATTTGAACAATATCATTACCTCAACATATTCATCACAAGTTGTTCAAATATACTTCCAACACAACAACTGGTAATCCACATAGATCTAGTCTCTAGATCCAATACTGTTCACTGACGACAATTATAAAAGTTTATAGTTCCTACTGTAACATCAGGTCTGACCAAGGCAACCCGCAGTCTGGAATCTTGAACCTCAGACTCATGAAAAAAAGTCAACTTGAACACCAGACGACTAATTGACATTAGTGAGATGAAGACCTCAGTCCTGTAGACTGTAGACCTAAAGTAGTACTCTCAATATAGAAAATTGAGAATGGATAAACAAGTCTTGACACCAAGACTCGACACTGAGTCTTACACATAGACTTGACACCAAGCTAAGATCACTACTTAGACTTGACGCTAAAACTTGAAATAGAGTCTTGAACTAAGACTACGACCAAAACCTAGACTTGACGCTAAAACTTGAAATAGAGTCTTGAACTAAGACTACGACCAAAACCTAGACTTGTCGCTAAAACCCCTAAACAGGGGTCAAGATAATCCAACAAAAAAATGTCCAAGGCAAACGTTAAGGCTATCCAGTAACAATAACCAAGGAGAAATTCAAGAGCTCTCAAAACATGTCTTGCCTCTATACAGCACAAGATGGAGAGACTGTACTTGACGATAAATGACGCAAATCACACACACACACACTAACTTTACGTCACTAGAAGTTGTGACAAGCAACAAAAGTTCATTCCCCTAGTCTACACAAGAAAAATATTAATAGTGTAATGACGTCATCAATATAGTGATCAACGCCGCACTATCAAATAGAGAAATAATTCTACTATACAGTTACATAGATAACTGCGACAATCATGGCTTGGAGACATTTTCGAAACAAACTTCTGGAAAATACAGTTATGGAAACACTGTTAAAATGGCTGACCTCTTCTTAGTTACTCAAATGTTTGCTGCTAAAAGATACAAAGTGAATATGGAACAATTTCCTACTATCAGTCAGGTATATGATTCTCTTATTGTGCTCCCAGCATTCGAGGCAGCGGATGCATTTAATCAGCCAGATACGCCACCAAATTTCCAATAGCACTAATTACTTTTTATATTAGTACTGTATTTATACAATCTTTCTTCTTTAGTAATGATTTCTTAACAATAAAATAGTTTTTTTGTCATGCTATGTTGATCCCATTTGTTACACACAAAGTACTTGGCAGATGTAGTGTTGCTCTTGTTTATCTCTTCCTGTAGAGCCACTTAGACATCTCCACATTGGTTATCTAATTCATTCAAATATGTTGTTCTTTTTTTCTTAACTTTAGAAATGAGAAAAGATTGAGAGGGAATTAGTGTATTATTTAGTGCTTTAAAATGCATTACTTATCTTTTAATGGATTTGTTCCCATTGTCATTTTTTAAAAATAATATCTGTTAAATTCAGTTATGAAAATAAATGGAAGAGTAATATGTTTATATATATAAAACAAAAAGCATATTATATTAAACTATCAATTTAAATGACGAACTTATGAACTTAAATAATGAGATTCTCTGCTTGTGTCGGATACACTTGGGAGGCACATTGAAGATTTCACAAGGCCTTCTGGCTAGATACATGGTTGATAGTAGTGGTTACACTGAAAAAATTTCATAATAGAGCAAGAAAAAAGCTTCATCCTCATGTTAAGGAAGACTCAGTGATGTTCAGAATCATTGACGCTTTTGATTATAATTATAAGTCTACAAAATACGCGCAGTGCAGTGATTCACGTGTTTGTGATCTACATATTTTGCCAAATAGGGGGAGATATATCCTTTGTCTGCCAGTGGTCGGCTTAGGTTTCCTAAACTCGGTAGTAGATTTCATTTTGGTCTCAAAGGCACATCTAGATGCCTTTGTTAGAAAATATCTCCAGCCTTCTGATATGGAAGCCGCCTGCTGACAGACGCTCTCCTATATATTAGTTAAAGCGAACTGGCACCTAAGCTGGTCTTTAAAGTTGTTGTTTTTTTGTGTGTTTGCCGTTCACATTTCAGCGTACCAAAAAGGATTGCCCTTGAAATATGGTAGTCCCCGATATGAGATATGTGCCCTGTCTAACTTAGCTTTGTTTTGCAAGCAGTCCCTCCATACTGTGCATACAAGCATTCATCAGAACATCGTTAGTTTTAATGCAGTCTTTACATTGTATTATCATAATGCAGCTAGCACCTTTGGTGAAAGCTTTCAACAAGATATGTACAGTGACCATGCCTCAGATTCAAATCACCATCATCATCATGAAGCTTCATTGGAGTGAGGGCTTGAGAGGCTCAAATCCTCTCTTGCAAAAGAGCTGGACAGAAACCCTGCTGTTATACGAGTGTATACATGCCACCATATACGTCAACAATATCTGGTTTCCCAGACCTGTCGAGATGGAGATCAGCAAGTCTGGGGCAGTCAAACAGAATATGAGGCACGGTTTTTACACTTCTTCCTCGCAGCCAATTAGAAAGGTTGAGTTGACTGCTAATTTGTGGACAGTAATTTTGGTTGGCAGTATTAAATATAATTTTTGAACAGAAAAAAAAAGATATACGCTGATATGAAAAACCGTGAAAAACGAGAACGAGTGTGGAAGAAATTACTTGTTGAAAGTCACAGTACATTGGAAAATTATTTTTTTTATGGCATGCGTTTCTAGGTTAGATAACCGTGGTCTCCAACATAAAAAAAACATAATTTTCTGTTATCTCCCCTGCATTATCATTTGTGCGGTGGCGTGAGTTGTAGAGATTTGTTAACAAGTTCATGTATCTTATTTGGTTTAACGAATTTTCATTTCAGCTTCAGCTGTGTTTGTGCATATATTCTTAAAGTTGCTTCTATACCATTCATGGATTTGGTCAGCAGCAAAGGGGGAAGATTTGGATCTAAGAACTTAGGATTAAAATTGTATTTATTTTTACAGAGTATTTATTGACAGCACTCATCTTTGATCTTTAAAATCGAGGCCCAGCCTGAAAATATTTCTTAAATGCTTTATACATTCCTCACAAAGAACACATTCTGAACATTTCTGCTCTTTTGTCAACTCAAACTAGATTTTTGGTGGCCCCAGCAATGTGAAAAATCGCTTTTGGTTTTCTGTCAGTCTGTCACTGGTTGAGATCCCAGTAACAAGAAGCCCTATACGAAGTCCAATTTTACTGATTTTGTGGCTGATTCCGACGCATTTGTGAAATTTATCACTAAAGCTTTCAGCTTTTATAATTTTACTTTTAATTTTTTTTTACCTTTTTTTTTTCAACAATTTCCAATTCAACAGTGAGCACTGTATTCAGGTTCAACGATTATTTTTACAAAGCTTACGTCAACTCTTTCCGTCTGTCTGTCTGGTAAAAAGTTTGTATACTTTATTTCTCCGACACCCAATCTCGTATCAAGCTGAAATTTCGAACAATTATTTCTTTTAACTGACAACACTAGAATTAATTCAAAAACATACAAATTAGTTCATAAATGTTGGTAATGTATTATTTAGTTTGGTATCTCGAACAAGGGAAAGATATTGTACTTTAATGAAGTGGTGGTATACGCTGAATGGGCCCCTTTTAAAGGTTACCGCTATAAATGACCAATATATAACTATATAATCTTCTCTAGTCGTAAGAACCTTACTAGTAGAGTGGTTAGCATGTCTGTCCGAGGAAGCGTGAGTGATAAGTTTAAATTCAAGTTGTTCCTTTTTCTCCTAAATGCTTTTAAAAACCAATTACGGTAAAATCCACCCAGATAACCCTTTCTTTCTCCCCCCCCCCCATCCATCTTCCAAACTGGTTCAATAAGTAATAGGATCATAGCGTAGTGGGAAAGTTAAAAACATGAAACTGCACGAAACGAAAAAACAAATTGGTAAACGTATCGGACAGAATTATTGTTGTTGGTCTAAATCTATAACAAACTTAACTCCTTCTCTCCTAACTGACGATACCAGCGTTGATTCCACCAGATTGTGATAAATAATTACGGAGAGAAAGAGTTAATTAAGTGGCTTATTCAAACTAATTGTTATAATTACACTTCGTATAAGCTTTGTTTGTTTGTTTTTTTAAGTATTTTGTTTTTAGGTTTTTCTTGTTTACACAGGAATACACAAAACGTGATTTATAGACAATACAAAAATATTCCAGATGAAATTCTTACTTTTATTTTGTATGAAGTCACACGGGATGAAATAGAAATAACTAATTAGAAAGCAAATGGATCTACTTTTAAACTTGAAGTGGCTGCACGAACACATGAACAAGAACATTTCTTCAAGTCAGCGATTGGGTTTCACCGGCCTGATCAAAGATACGCAGCCATCTTGAAGAGACACAGCGGAAGTCGATGCTGCTGTCATGGAGACGGAGGATGACACCATGGCGGACATGGGAAGACAATACGGCTGGGACCTGATTAACTCCCCTTGCATGGTAGGCTGAGCTGGGAAGAGTTGCGGAAAGTGTCGGTAAATGGATGGCAGCCCTGTGTCTGTGGACTGATGACAATCATAATGAAGTTTAATCTATTCTGAGACTATAGATGTGTTATTTATTAAAAGATGTAAAAAAAATAATCAAAACAATTTCGAAATTTTAATTCCGTATTTCTTTTCCTTAATGGAACACTTCGCACATTCTGAATATTTAGAAAGAGTAATTATTCCAGTAGTTTGTGGAACACCTAGTCAGGCCTCACTGAACACTAGGGTTCCGCGGAACACCGTTTGGGAAACACTGCTTTATAACAACAAACTTCAAGTATGTTGAAATTAAAATACTAAATCACTAGTTACAGAGGAATCAAAGAAATATTTCTATATTCAATGACACAATAACCAAAATCAAGTATATTTATTGAAAGTATTGTAAGACTACAACTATTTGAAGAGGAAACAGCAGTCGCCATAAACCACCTAAAATTCGTATTGTTATATGTTTTATTTATTTTGAAGTACAAATCAACATCATCATCATTATCATCATCAACATCATTATCACCATCATCATTGTCAAAATCATTAAAGTGAGGGACGTGAGAGGTTCAAACCCTCTCTTGCCAAAGATCTGAACGACAGGTCTGCGATTGTGCGAAACGCACGGCACGGTAAAATAGAATGAAGATTTCATCACATTCTAGATTTAAGGCAATAATCATCACAAGCAGACAGGAATTCAACGAAACAGATGGACCATGTCCACTTATCATATACAATGTCTAGAACATTAGACAGACAGCGAGAAAACTATCAGGAGGGAGGGGTTGGGCGAGAAAAAGAGAGAACAAAAAAGGAAGAGAATCTTACAAAGATATTGTTGGTCTGCCATTGGAGTGGACAGGTCAGGTTACATGGTGACCCGTAGACAAACGGCTGGTAGGGTTTCTCACGTTTTCTCCATTTAGCTCTGCGATTCTGAAACCAAACCTACGAAGCAAGGAAAACAAAAATCAGTACGAACTCATGACAAAAACAAGAACTGAAAATGTTTCACTTCAATAGTTGACATGTATAGTCCACAGGCCACAGTACATTAAATATTATATTTACTAGGTTACTTTATGAGATCTTTACACCAATTTTTTTACAAATTAATGTAAACAAAAATGACTTCGAAACAAAAAGAAACTTTACCAGCTAAAACAACTAATTGTTTCGGATTGAAATAGACATGCACATGGAATATAACAGAACAATAGCTGCGATCCTTCACGTTTTTTTTTTACAAAGACATAGTGAATGTCTTCCATAGATTTGTTCATATATACAAATGTGGGATAAAGTCTATATCTTATATTATTACAAATATGGTGCTAGAGTGTTAACAAGATTTGTAGACCATGGATCATTAGAACGTGACTATTGGGAAGCGACTGGGGCAGTAAAGTATCCTGCACTGCGTGACACCTTTTATTTTAAGCTTATATCAACTTATTATACTGTCTCTTTGTCTGTCTGGCAACAAAGTTTGAACAAGGGTTCTCTCCCACTTACCATTCTCGGATCAATTACAAACTTGTAGGATTTACTCTTTGTTCTTTACAAAACTTGAATCAATTAATCTAATTAATCAAATTAATTATCAGCAATGAATTCTTTTGTTTGATATTAAAATATGGGGACTAGTTGTTACTTATTGAGAGATGTGAATACATGTATGGACTTATCCCGCTTGTGAAGTTTTGTCACGTTGCATCACCCACTTCCCATTCTCGGATCAAGTTGAATTTTTTTCACAATTATTCTAAATCGACGACAATATACAAATCTATTCAAAAATTAAACAATTAAATAATCAATTAGTATTAATTAACTAATTATGTTTCATATAACAGAAAGAAAACTAAGCCCTGCCATCTTGAAATTAATGGTAGTATTTAACGGTTCTTTTCTAAAATAGCTTTGGTTTTAAAAGAGTTTGTTATGCATCATTTGCTAGTTTGATATTCATTCTAAAAATTAACGATTTTATTTTTCGACTTAAGAGCGGTTCTTGTGATTAGTAGTTTTTAATTTATAAATGTCACATGTTAGACACGACACACTGACCAAAACTGCAAATACATTTCACAATTTATAAAGTACACATAAATGCTAATATCAAACAATTCACATGCGAGCTAAATGTGTTACTACTTGCCTGGATTCTGGATTCAGGAAGCTTAACTCGTGATGCTAATTTCTCTCTTGTGAAGATATCTGGGTAGTGGGTCTTTCTGAATGTTCTTTCCAGCTCCTGAGAATTATTAAAAAGATTCTATTTAAAAAGTTTATCAAACTGAGTGGAAGACATATAGGACACTAGCAGTACCCACCGACTACGACCGTTGATTTGTCCCCAGGCCTTCTATTGTTTATTTAGCCCGGAACAGACTCTTCTTTTTTTTTTGAATTGTAATAAACATGCCACATCTAAATGATCAACCGAGCATATTTTGTAGGCCGTGAATAAATGTATCTGTTACAATGAAATTTTACGGCTCATTCTCTCTTCTCTTTTCTCTCTCTCTCTCACTCTCTCTCACTCTCTCTCTCACTCTCTCTCTCACTCTCTCTCACTCTCTCTCACTCTCTCTCTCTCTCTCTCTCTCACTCTCTCTCACTCTCTCTCACTCTCTCTCTCTCTAACCCAAATTTTGTTTTTCTTTTTAAACCTATGCATCGTAATTTCTCCGACATAGACTTTTAACTTGATTTGTGAAATACCCGCTTCATCAATCACGCACTCATGTTTTGGGCCCGTTAATTCTAGTAGCACTTTCACTTATCCGCTCCTTCCCCTAAACCATAAAGATACTCCTTCGTACACTCTATGTCTTCTCTTCGGCTTCTCAATTCGATCTATATTTTATTTTGACCTTGACCCAATTTTGATTATTATTTTTTTGGGCAACCTTTAATCTTACTGCAAGCAATTTTCGGTATTAGACACCGCATGCATTTCTTCCTACCATCAGTTTTAGGCCTATAGATGGCTGCATGGTGATCTAATAGAGGGCGAAGAGCAGCAGGACGTCTACTTATAAGATCTACTGATGTATGCAAGCACAGCATGAAGCCATTCAATAATGATAATAGCCGTTGGGAGAAAAGCACAACAGGATAGGGTTACATGGAGTGCAGGCATATAGAGGGAACCTGGATGGTTGATGGGGATTGAACAACGACTAACCATTTTACTTTCCCCAACTAAAAATCCCGAAATGTAAAGAAATTGCAGCCGTCACAGAGAACGACTATCTAATACATAAAGCAGAAAATAAGGCGTATGTATGTATATGTGTATGTGTATGTATGTGTGTATGTGTGTGTGTGTATGTATGTATGTATGTATGTATGTATTATGTATGTATGTATGTCCAGCAGAGAAATGAAAACCGTTTGACCAATCTGATAAAACTTGACAAAAAATGTTCCTTGAATCACAACGGAGACCGTAGTGCATGTTTAATGTCCCTCCCACAGCCGATGGGCCCCAAAATAAAAAAATAAAAAATAAAAACGTATCTCTAATAAACAAATGAACTTTGTAAGTAATCGGGTAAACCCGTTTTCACAGTATTTTATATTTGATATGAATGTATCGGCTTAACGGGTAAACCCATTTTCACAATCTACTTTTATTTTCGTGGCTAAAGAAAAAAAACTTGAAAGGGACATTTGCTAAGTTTGACATAGATCTAAATCCAATCCACTAGATCAGTAATACCCACACTAAGGCCATCAGGCCGTGAGTAATATCCGGAAAGTATAAAATAACACTAGAATGCGATATTTTTATGAGGGATAAAAAATTAAAGTCAGCCCGGCAAGGGTCTCTAGCTCCAGCAATGCAAACTATTCAAGAGGCGACCATATTAGACAACGGAGTCAACAAATATGCCGATTGTAGCAAATAATTTTTTTTACCAGTGAACGGAAGAAAACCTGATTTTAAAACGCGAACTAAATCCACAGAGTTTATTGCAAGAGCTCACACACTCGTAAAGCACACACCTTTCACTACTCACCTGAAGTTGACGCGTGGAGAACGTGGTCCGGTTTCTCTTGATCTTGACACTCGCACTGAGGTCACACGTGTCGGAAGTGTCTAACGGGCTCGTAAAGTCGCCGGACCTTGACTCCCCTCTCACAGGTGTGAAGCCTCGGGCGTCCAGTTGGTAATAATGGCTGTGCTGGTCCCCTGACAGGGCTTCTGATGTCCGGTCATCTGCAAATATTTTAAACGGGACTCGAGATTTAATAATAAACGGCTACAAAATTCACAAAAGTCTCTTAAGTTCGAAAAGTGATGAAAACTGTTATTTGTTTCACTTACAAAGTCTTTACCAACTCTCTCTGTATGACTGGGTGGAATCTTGTACTTGCTATTTCTCTCTTTCCCACTGTCGGATCAAGTTGAAACTTTGCACAATTATAAATTGCCGATGACAATACACGAATCAATAAAAAAATTTTAAACCATTTGCTAATAAATTAGCCGTATTTAATACGTGTGTAGTGTTTTAGGTCGTTTTCTAAAAATTGTAAATTATAGACTTTTTTTTAAAAATAACATTCACTTTTTCAAGTACTTGTATAGCTCAGCGGCTAACACGTCGGTCTTCAAACATTGGCGTGAAAGTTACGCTAAACAAAAACGATGCAAAGCCTGTGGTACATTTCCAAGTACACTCTAATTACCTAACATACGTTGTATACAATTATTCATTGAGTTCTACACCTTGATCAATCACTAGAGTTCTAGATGTAGTCTCACACCTTTATCATTCATAAATCAAAACACATACACTATCGAGCTCTACGCCTCATCTTAATCAGCAAACCTCAAATCGCTGTTATAGTCAATCAACGATGCATAGTGCTGCAGTAACAATAAAATGTAAAGTTCCCCTTTCAGACCTTGTGATCTATAGGGCACATGATGTTAAAGTCATCTGTGTCGTTGGCTAAAGGTTAACGAGCAGGGTGTCATGTGGCCAGCACAACGACCAACCGCCTCTACTTTCCCCAACTTAAGTCAGGTACCCATTAGACTTGGGTGTACTCAGGGGGCTCTAAAATTACAAAAGTTCTTCATCGAGATTCGAACCCAGGACCCCAGTTTCGGAAAGCAAAGCGCGTAAACATTCAGCCGCCGCGCCCCCCAGTACCGCAGTAATTCAAATTCAAATATTACTAAGTTTTGTTTTAATGGTAAGACGTTTTCAATTTGAACAATAGGACTTACCTTCAGCTTGGTGTAAGCCAAGGATAGATGAAATGGAGAAATTAATTTTTACATCACACTTAGTAGCTTGTCGATCAATTATGTCACTCTCTAGAGACAAATTGGGAACAATAAATTACTTAATATATACATACAAAAAAATAATTATCAACAGATAAAAATTCAATGTTATTTCTATCGCGAACTCTGCAAATACAAGATATACTAAGTGCGCCGTTGCTACCTATTTATTTATGTTCCTACAATGTTCTATTGAAACATACAAAGTTCCATAACATATTTACAGAAATATCAGGAACGAGCAGACCTGAGGAGTAGCATACGCCGCTAATTGGTGAGAAGATTACTTGTTCTTCCCCCCCCCTCTTTTTTTTTCTGTGTCGCGCTCCCTGTCACCGCGAAAGTTACGTGGGGTAACTCTAGTCTAACTTGTAGAAATAAAAGAGTTATCTTTCCATGACTTTTTCCTCGAGGGCTAGAGAGTCGGCGTGTGTGCGGTAGTACCCGCATGGTTGAGCGACGTAGAAATTATATAGGTATATTTATAGATTAAAGATATAAATCGAGTGAGTCAATAATTAAAACTAGATATGTTTGCACTTGCATTCGTCCATGAAGTGAAATGGTGAACGAACGTGGTAGGACATTCGCTGGACATTGAGGCAAGACCGCTGGACATTGAGGCAAGACCGCTGGACATTGAGGCAAGACCGCTGGACATTGAGGCAAGACCGCTGGACATTGAGGTAAGACTAAACAGGCTTGCCCAAGTCAGCCATAAAATGGAAGCAGAAAGAAAAAAGAAAATGAAACCAGGCCGACAACGTCCAACATGGCGTCGCATCTTCCTAGAAGATCTAAAATTCGTTGGCGTAAATTGGGAACAGTCTTTAAAAAGTCGCCTATGACAGGAAATCTGTGGAGACAGCTTGCCGGTCTATGCGCCAAAATGCGAGCTAAGACACACGTCAACGTAAGGCCTTACAACATGTAAAATCTTTACAAAAAAAACAACAAGAAAACAAGAAAAACGACAAAATACATGTTTTTAAAAGACAAATACCTTCATTATAAAACTTTAATCAAATAAAAAAATTTAAAAAAAAATAATTGAAAATCTTCTTTGCTCAAAGAGGGGATTAAACTCATTAGGCCAGCGGGCTTTGTGTCATTGATCTTATCGTTTATTGGTACTTTCGTTATATAGACATCTAGAGCTACAGGTAGACTTTTGATTTAGAACACTAATCTAGATCTTGACATACTTCTAGATCTAGCATTTAAACGTAATTTATATTAGATTTACGTAAAAATATAGACACAGCTAACATAACCTACCAATGTACTCTAGTTAACTATACATTTAATATACAACTCAGTTATCAGAAAACTACAAGTAACAACGCCATGTTCTTTTAACTCCAATTTATAGCCAATTTTAATGTTTTTTTTTTAACTTAAAAATTATAACGGTCAAACTAGAGTCTTCCCAGTGCGGCCAACGAGCTAGTAATTCTTTTCTCAGTGATATATGTTCAGAGGAAAATCGTTAGAAACATTTTTTCAGATCAGCGTCCAGGTTACTCCAAGAAGTTTTGACTTGAATAGATGTATTGTAGGAAACAAATCTTACTTTGAGAGAAATCAATCATACAAATAATTGTTAGTACATCTCGAACAAAATAAATTTGTACTGTTAGAAATATTTTCTTTAATTGCTTGGGCTACTTTCATGCTTATAGCTTGGTAGGTGAGCTATGGTTCAGGGCCTTTTGTGGACATGGGAAAGATTATATGTTTAAAAGCTTATTTCAACTCACTCGATCTGTCTGGTAAAAAGTTTGCACACATTAAATCTCCCATACCTATTCTCGGATCAAGTTGAAACTTCGCATTATTATTCATTGACACGAATCAATTTAAAAAAGTAACGAATTAGACAATTAATTATTGGAAAGGAACTAATACTCCAGTATTCACAGATGGGAAGCGTGGTCGAGAGACTAAGTGCGCTTGAACTTGGCTTGTCTTGGCTACCTAGAAGGGGGGTTCGACACCCGACTCGGGCAGAGCGCCTAAAGGCAGCACGGAAAACCAACTCCTAGATACCCCCTCCCCCCACTGGTCCACAAATGAGATTGGACCAAAGCGCTCTAAGCATGCTATAAGCATGAAAGTAGCGCTATATAAAAGCTATAATAATAACAATATGGCTAAATTTTTTAGGGTTATATTTAAATAATTGTTAACGCTATTTCTCCCTCACGCATTCTCACATCAATTTGATAATTTAAAAACAATTATTTATTGTACCTAACAAAACATGAATCAATAAACAAAAATACTCAATTTGTCAATTGAAGTGTCGCGACACTTTAATGTAATTGATAATTAGTGCTTTTGTTTGATATCCATTAAGAGAAATAACTTGTACATTACTGGTTTATATATTTATATATTTATAATGTGCTTGTTTAAAAGAAAGCTTTTAAAGACATTGTTGCCCGAGTATAAATTCGAAGTCGAGCCTCTGAGATGGATTTACCAATTGGCAGATGCAGACCTGCCATATCATTAGAAAACTCGGAAGTGGATAATGTTAAGACCACTATACTGAATAAATTTCATTTCAATTTCATGAATCTCTTTCCTGGTAGTGCCAGAGAATTTCAATGATGTTTTATAATAGTATAAAAAATAGCAGCAAAAACAAAGATTTTTATAATTATAATATTATCTTATCTTATAAAATACAGACGTTACTTCAAAAAAGAAGATGATGACGTCCTAATCGTAATTATAATTATAATAATAATTTCATTTGTCATTTAAAGCACTAATATCGAACCTTGACTCCTTGAATCTATAATAGAGAGAAAAAAATACAAAGACAAACTAATCTGGATTTGTTTTGAACAGTAAAGTCTAAATGTTTATCTTGAATAGAATGATATTTTATATTTTGTTGTCTATCTAAACTTCCTAGAGAAGAGAGCTACAAACCTTGAACATATTGAATTGAGAATAGTTGTAAAAACTCACCACTTGAAATAGAATCCAGTGCTGGACTGTCTAAATATTGATTCATTGATCTGATATTCTACACTTTTAGTAATTAAAACACAATTTTTAAAAGTCATACACAGAACACTTGCGACACCTTAATGTAATGTACTCCCTAAACATTAATTTAAATATTTCTTAAAACTTAAACTTTGGGTACCTATGGATTTAAGTCGAAAATAAAAACCTATAATTTAAACAAAAAACTAACTGCATTCCTGGTCCAGGAGTTTGTGTTAAAATCTTATTCTGATTTTATACTTTCGATTCCAGCCAATCCTTAGCTTATTTTCCAATTCACTTTAGAAAATGTTTAAAATGCGCATCTTAGGGGCTTCAGCATTGACGCCGCGCGGGCGCTAGGACAAGACAGCACCGTCCAGCCCTAAACTTGAGGGGCTTCCCACATGAATGACCACTGACAGTCTACTTCCGATTAAACTATCAAAACCAAACGATTCAAACATTTGGGCAGGACAGGGGGAGTGAAGTTTAACAAAATTAAACAAAATTGTTTTGGCGTTGTATCCTTCTTGTGTGTGGGTGCGTGTGTGTGTGTTTCGTAACTGTGTATTTGGTGTGAAAACGTCTCACAGCTTGGCTATTGCACATGTGCATGTTGCGGGGAGAATCTTGGAATTCAAACGCTGAAAAGTTCACGTGATAACCTTCTCTGTCGGCGGTGTTGGTTATATGATGTTAGGAATTAGATTTTGTTTTCTATAAGTTAAATAATTTTGTGTGTGTTTCTTTTATATGCTGTCGCCAAGAGAAAGTAGATTAAGATCCTTTACGTAAACTAAATATCAGTGCATCTATCTATCTATCTGTAATCTGTCTGTCTATCTCTCTCACTCTCTATCTATCTATTTATCTATCTGTTAAGAACATTAAGTCTAATGGTTAAAAACTATTATGTATTTATTGGAGTAGTCTCCCTTGAGTTCTTTTGTTTGTTATGATTTCATGCAATATCATGAATATGGCAGCTGCCAGGTATGCAGTGTTTTACTATTAAACTACTCTGCCTTACTTGCTCATAAGTGAAATGGTCGTGAATCTCAATAGCTCTTGGGCAATCACAGTGTAGTATAAAAGCCATTTGCTGTTCTTTTGGTTTTGTGTTGGCTTCAGAAGCCGCAATGTAAACCTCAATGAGCCGTTTCTTCGTTTCTGAGATGTTGCCCTCGGTTATATTGAGGTCGGTTGGCGGTTTGAACAAACTCACCGCCATCTTTTGTTACTTCGCGCTTGATCTAGATCAGGGGTTCTCAACCTGTGGGTCGATTGACGATTTGCCATGGGTCGCCTAAGACCATCAAAATAATGGATTGTTATTGTCTATTCTTCTATTGCTGTATGTGTGTGTGTGTGGGGGGGGGGGGGTCGCGGCAAGTGGGGATTGTAGAAAGGGTCGCAGAGCATAAGATGTTGATAACCGCTGATCTAGATCAAGGTTTAGACTTGATTTAAAGATTCTATTTTCTTCTCTAGTTATTCCGTAATAACTATCCTTTGTTTCAAAACTTTGGGTTTTGATACTTGGCTGCCACCATGTTAATAGCTTGATGACCATAGACTCAACAACACATGTAGTGAACAAGTAACGAAGTGAAACAACCGACAATGAAACTTACAATAGAGGCTCGTCATCAGGAAGAAAAGGATTTTTAAAAAAATATATGGCATATATTTTATGTAGTAGAACTACTGACAGTATTTGTATAAAGAAAAGAGGATGTTAACAGAGGATGAAGTCTAATGGTTACAAACTATTATGTATTTATCGGAGTAGTCTCCCTTGAGTTTTTTGTTTGTTATGATTTCATGCAATGTGGCAGCTGCCAAGAAATGCAGTGTTTTACTATTAAACTACTCTGCCTTACTTGTTCACTAAATGTGATGTTGAATCTATGATCATCAAGCTATTAAAACTATCTATCTAACTATCTATCTATCTATCTATCTATCTATCTATCTATCTATCTAACTATCTATCTATCTATCTATCTATCTATCTATCTATCTATAGGTCTATCTATCTATCTATCTATATATGGCTCCTTCTGTCTCGTAAGACAATGGATGCGCCCAGATGAGTCACCGGCTTTGGTTACGTCTTGAGACGGGGCAGAATCTGGAGTGACTGATCAAGCCAATTCTGGATCGGCAGAGTTTGCCACAGTTTGAGCATTTATATTCATCTGTCCTAGGGCTCACTGACAGGGCAGCTTTCTTTTTCTTTCTCTTGACCGATGCAGCTTCATTTCTTTTGCATTCAGCAAAGTTCGTACCAGCACGTACACTCTGTCTCCATGCTGTCGGTCTTGGGCTATGTCTTCCCACATACTTTGGTTGATACCCATGGCTCTCATGTCTCGCTTGCAGACATCTCTGTAAGTTAGTCTTGGTCGGCCCTTGGGTCTGGATCCCTCTGCTAGCTCAGCGTACAGGATGTCTTTAGGGATTCTTCCATCTGGCATGCGAGTGACATGACCGAGCCAGCGTAGTCTTCTCTGTTGAAGGAGAGCATAGATACTGTGTATGTTGGCCCGTGTCAAAACTTCCTGGTTGGTGACACGATCCCTCTAGGAGATGCACAGTATCTATCTATCTATATACCTGTCTATCTATCTAACTATCTATCTACCTATCTATCTATCTATCAACCCTATCTATCTATCTATCCATCTATCTATGAACCCTATTTATCTATCTATCTATCTATCTATCTATTTATCTATCCATCTACCTATCAACCCTATCTATCTATCTATCTATCTATCTATCTATCTATATATCTATCTATCTATCTATCTATTTATCTATTCATCTATCTATCAACCCTATCTATCTATCTATCTATCTATCTATCTATAGGTCTATCTATCTATAGGTCTATCTATCTATAGGTCTATCTATCTATAGGTCTATCTATCTACCTATCTACTTGTCTAATTATCTACCTATCTACTTATCTAATTATCTACCTATCTATCTACCTATCTACTTATCTAATTATCTACCTACCTATGCCCACACCATGTCAGGTCTAGTTAACGGCGTTGAACTGAATCATTTAATTTGAATGTGTTTGGTCATTAGAAAGTCCACAAACAGTAAAACAAAAAAATAATAAAATTCAAGTAATAAACAAATTATGATGGCTGCATTGTTATTTTGCTCAGCCCTAATTTCCACTGTCATTATTAGCACAAAATCATTATTGACAATTAAAACATAACCACCCGTACAACTCAGCATTTTCGGACCGCCATCTTAAGCGAATTACGAAAATGATTAAAACAATCCTCGTGGTTGAAGAGCTTCATCCAGGAAGAAGTTGCTGCGGTCAAGTTGAAGCCTGCTTCCGGTCAGAAGAACCAGTTCACAATGAAAGAAAATGATCAGCAAAGAGTAGTCTGTCCATATGGGAAGACAAATGTGTTTACTAGTTCTTCAAAGCTTTGGGTTTTTTTTATGCGGACATTTTCTTGTTGTTTCTGTAACAACTCTCATCGATGTTCGGAATAATGGTTTGGTATAGAAATAAAAAACGATGGAATAGAGGTTTAACTCCTTCTCTGCGTTATTATTTGTCCACGTTTTGAAAGGAATTTCTTCATTTTTGCTCATGGCTATTTCACTACCCTGTTATGATTAAGCTTCAATAGCTTTGTTGTTTGTTTTAAGAAAATGTTGTATTTGGTACAGAATGAAAGAAAAATTAGGAGAGAATGAGTTAAACCTATAGATTAATAAATGAATTATATTCCGCTGCAGATTTATATATATATATATTTACATATATACATTTTTCTTGCATGACAAATCTACTAGTTGACAAATCTATCGGTTGACAGATCTATTGTATGACAGATTTATTACATGACATGTATCTAATGCTTTATGGACTTATGCATGATGGATGTATTGCTTTACTCATTTATTGTATGAGAGATTGATTCTGCGACATTTATTTAGTGAGAGACTTATTGTAAAGCGTTTTCTCTGTATAAATGTTCGTTTTATATATAACTAGCCTGGCATTACCCGCGGCCTGCGGGTCTAAGTTTGTGTTTACTAATGTAGTGGATTGGATTTAGATGTATGTTAAACTTAGCTAATGATCCTTTCAACTTATTTCTCTTTCGCTACGAAAATAAAATTAGTTTTGCGAAAATGGGTTTACCCGACGTCGATACATTCATATTTATTAAAAAAGAAAAGAGCCATAGCTTTGTTAAATGAATGGGATTATAAGGTAAACAATTAAACAAAATAATTTTTAGTACGCGATTCATTAATGAATATAGATCTAGGCCTATCTCAACTCGGCTTCGCAGCTTTTGTACACGAATGTAGTCTCTTAAAAATAATGCTTTAGAAAACCAAATTTGAATGTTTATTTGATCAAAATATGAAATGAATGGACTATAATTAGTATATTCATGTGTTAAAGTATAAAACTATCTGTGCCAAGAGAAGTTTTATCATCTTAGAGTTGAATTAGAGTTTTAGATCTAGGGATGGGATTATAAAGTAAACAATTAAACGAATTAATTTTTAGTACGCGATTCATTACGGTATTGTCTAATGAAAGAATGTTCGTCAGGAAATCTGTAGTTACATATATAAGAAACTAATTAATGTAAAAAATGCTTTTGAAACACAAAATTGAAGGTTAATTTTATTATATAATGAAATCAAAGGATCTTCTTTTGAATTTTCATGTGTCAAAGTAAAAAACTATCTGCGCAAAGTGAATTTCTTAAAATTAGATCTAGGTCTAAATCCTTTCGATCTTTTCTCATGTCAACATTGTTAACCATGGCATAGACTCAAAAAATACTATAGCTTTAATAGAGTCGGACAACTTTATTTTTTTTTAGGGTCTTAAGTTTGTTTTAGGGCTACAATACATACACTACGGTCTAAGTTAGTACCCAAGAAACATTCCTGCCAAGTTTTATCAAGATTGGTCAAGCGGTTTTGATGTCTATAAGTCACATACATACACCTCACATTCTACTTTATAGTATAGATTACATTTTACAACGATACAGTCAAGTATTTCATGTTTCAATCAGGTTGCTATCTTATAAATAAGTTAGATATAGTGCATCAAAACTTTAAAACTTTAGAGATTACTGGGAAATATAAATAAATATTATATATATATTATGGGCGTAGCCAGATTTTTTTTTCGGGTGGGGGGTTTGGGGGGAATTTTTTCTCCCCCCGATCCCCCCCCCTCCGCAAAAAAATATATTTATACGTATGTGTGTGTGTGTGTGTGTACATAATCTTTATTTCATTCTGACCCTTCATTCTTTTGGAAGAAGTTTATTGTGCCCTAGAATTTCTTCCTGAAGTTAGTGGAAAAATTGTAGACTCCCCGTCTTTGCCAGCAAGGTGGTCTGGGGAGAGCGCTAGGAGCTCCCCCAGCGCGAGGCGAAGCCCCGCCGCCAAGCACTATTTCTGGTATTTAAAATCATCAAAATGCATATTCTGAGGTACCTATCTACAGTGCATTTTCCTGCTATTAAAAAGTTTTATTTCAAAAACCTAATGTGCTATTCTTACAGACTTAGACCCTCCCGCGCCGTTCGGCGCATTTGCCGTCAAGCTGTTTCCACAAAAATCTGTCACTGGTAATGTCCGAAGCCTCTTCCCACCAGCTCTGTCGACCTCCATGAATGTATGGCGCCAAGTTGTACTTAATAGGATGCCATCACAACTCTTATTATGCGTAATTCATTTTGTCGGATATAAAACCTCCTGCGACGCTCTGTCACAATCTTACTAAGGGGTCGACTCTCAGTTCGGCATAGGATTTCCTTGATTTAGACCAGATCTCTATAACTGACTCCTAAAATCTGTCTTAGTTGAGCCACATTTAGTGTTTTTTAATTTCGCATTTCCCTGCACTTTATTAATGGAGCCCATCCACTGGTAGAAATGTGTAACCTCTCTTGAATACGTTCTTGGAATTAGGTGACTGTAGTTTGCTTTAGATTTTATATCGAAAATGGAAGTTTTGTCGTCAAAATCACCTGTGGGAGTTTTGAAATAAAAAATCTCTGGAGTTTGTTTTTTTTAATTGAAAACCCCATTTAGCTACGGTCATAGAACTGTAGTTTGGTTTAGAATAATATTGAAGATAGAGGTTTTCCACCTCAAAACGCTCTGTAAGGGGATTTGAAACTCAAAACCATGTGGGGGGGGGTTTAAACTTTAAAAAAAGACATCTGTAGGAGAGGGTTTAAACTCGAAAACCCCAATTGGCTTGGTAACGTTCAAATAATTTTAGAGTGTAATTTGCTTTTTTTTATATTAAAGAAGTATTATTTTTGCATCAAATCCCTCTGAAGGAGGGTTTAAACTCAAAACCCCATTTGGCAACGCTCATAGCATTTTGAGTGCGTAATTTGCTTTTTTTCTTACATTGAAGATGTATTTTTTTAGCTTCAAACCCCACTGGCGGGGGGTTTAAACTCAAAATCCCTTTAGCTACGCTCATAGATTTTACAATGTGTAATATGCTTTTTTTATATTGAAAAAGCATTTTTTAGCTTTAAACTCCACTGGAGAGGAGTTTAAACCCAAAACCCCTTTGCCTACTTTCATAGAATTTTGAGTGTATAGTTTGTTTTGTTTGTAATATTACAGAGATATATTTTACCTTCAAACCCCGCTTCAAAACCCATTTAGCTACGCTCATAACATCTTGAGTGCGTAATTAGCTTTTTTTTATATTGAATAGGTAATTTTTAACTTCAAACCCTACTGAAGAGGGGGGGGGGTTAAACTCAAAACCCCTTCAAAAATTTGAGTGTGTAATTTGCTTTTTTTTATATTGAAAAGGGGGTAAATTTTGGTGGGGTTTTAAAAACAAAATCTTCCTTAACTTGGAATTTGGGGATTGTCGTTTGCATTTTGTTTTTGGTTTTGTTTTATAGAAGAGGGGGATTTAACTGCTAAAACCCCTGGTAGGGTGTTTTAAACTCAAACCACCCTGGTAGGGGTTTTAAACTCAACCCCCCCTGGCTGTGCTGAGGCAAGTGATGGTTTAGTATTAAAATCTCACCTAAAACAAACAAAATACAAGCAAAAAATCAGTCACTAAACTCCAACCCCCCCCCCCTGGCTACGCCCATGATATATATATATATATATATATATATATATATATATATATATATATATATATATATATATATAAAGCTATATAGACTCGCAATTAAATTTATTGACTGGAAATAATCTTGTTGACTGGAAATCAAATATATTGACTAGAAGATATAATGAGTATAAAATTAAATTAATTAATTATAAATTAGATCTATTGACTCGAAATTAAATTTACTGACTCAAAATTAACTTTATTGACTTGAAATTAAATATATTGACTGGAAAATTAATTGTAATTGCTGGAAATTGATAATTATCATGAACGAATAATAACAAGACTCTGGATATAACTTATAAGACATGAAATCAGCTGTTTAATCTAACACCATCTTGGTTGACAACAACAGTTACAAGGGATGTTACTCCCAAACACCGAGTGGTGCAACCTATATAAAACACACATCAACATCCTTCCCTTTCTATAGCTAACAAAACACATATCAGAAATATTTGCAATTAAAATAACAAAATTAATAACACATCTTATTTTATAAATATTGTAACAACTAAAAATATACCCCCCTTTAGTGGGGTTTGAAGCTAAAAAAATACCTCTTTAATATAAAAACAAAGTAAATTACACACAAAAAAAATTTTTGAGCGTAGCTACGCCAACGGGTTTTTTTAGTTTAAACCTCCTTCCTCCAGATGGGTTTTTTTTTCAAGTTTAAAACCCCTCCAGATGATTTTGAATTTGAAATCCCGTACAGAGAGTTTTGAGGTTTAAAATCCCCTCTTCAATATTATTCTAAAGCAAACTACTCTCACCGAATTCTATGAGCGTAGCTAAATGGGGTTTTGAATTTGGTTAAAAAAAATATTCCAGAGTTTTTTTTAGTTTAAAACGCCTCAACAGATGATTTTGACGATAAAACTTTACTCTTCGATATAAAATCTAAAGCAAACTACAGTCACCTAATTCCAAGAGCGTATCAAAAGAGGTTACGAATTTCTACCATTGGCTGGGCTCCACTAATAAAGTGCAGTGAATAGTGATCTGCCAAAATTGAAAAAGACAAAGTGGCTCCACAAAGATGGCTAAGACGAATTTTAGGAGTCAGTTATAGAGATTGGGTCTCAATCAAGGAAATGCTATGCCGAACTGGGAGTCGATCCCTTAGTAAGGTGCGACAGAGCGTAAAAATGAGATTTTCCTTACATGTTCTCCGACAAAATGATTTACGAATACCAAAAGTTGCGATGACATGGAGGCCATTACGGGGAAAGCGCAAAGAGGGACGTCCTCAGAGCAGGTGTGAAGAAGCTTCAGACATTGCCAGTGACAGATTTTTGTGGAAACAGCTTTCCGCCCAATGCGCCGAACGGCGCGGGAGAATCTAAGTTAGTAAGAATAGCACATTAGGTTTTTGAAATAAAACTTTTTAATAGCAGGATAATGCATGTGGATACCTCAGAATATGTATTTTGTTGGCTTTCAATACCGGAAATATATCTTGGCGGCGCTCTCCCATACCTCCTTGCTGGAAGGGGGATTCTACAATTTTTCCACTAACTCCAGGAAGAACCTATTCTCGGGTAAATACACATCTTCCGAAAGAATGAAGGGTCAGAACAGAATGTAATAAAGATTAATTATATATACGCACACACACAAATATATATATATATATATATATATATATTTTATATATAATTTATTTTTAGCAGGGGGGATAAGAAATTCCCCCTATCCCCCCCCCCACTCCGAAAACAATCCTGGCTACGCCCGTATGTCTATATCTCTTTTAAAATCATATAAATCATGAAATACACATCTTGTTCGGAAATTTCCTCTAGGTGTTGTTTGATGCTATTATTGAAGTATCTAGTTCCTGCTCGAATGTGTCCTTGCATTGGGGATCGACACAAGAAAGGCAATGCAAACCTGAAAACTCCGACCAGTCATTTCCTGGATTACATCCCTTTCAATACTAGAGAGAAACGTTATTTGTTTGTGTATGTATGCACATTGATCTAGTCGTACTATTTGGAAACACATTTCTTTTCTAGAAAGCTTTCAGTTAATCGAGGTAATAGTTAAGGTCTAGATCATAGAATGATAGATCTATTAGCTAGATCTATTTCTTAGACTTTGTAGTTTAGATCTAGACTAGATCTATCTAGTAGCTAGTCATTGCATAATTGATAGATCTAGTTTTAATTTTTTAAAGTACCCATTTTAGTCCTTACGACCTCTAGGGGCATACGATTTAAATGTAATCTGAATCAAGATTGAACATTAATGCGTTAATATTCTTTCAGTATTTTTGAGGACCTAATGGACCTCATTCACCAATCGTAAACAAACAACATTTAGCCACGTGACAATATTGATAAAACAATGAAAAAAAACTGTATCATGTGACTGCCTTTATGGATTACGTAATTTGTATAGAAGATATATAGAATCACGTGGCTAAAATTTGTTTGTTTACGATTGGTGAATGAGTTCCATTAAATAATTATTAATTATAATGCGTTTAATTTGTCTATGATAACATTATTTGCACCTTTTATAAGTTTTATTTCCAGAAACAAAGATGATTAAATCCTATGTGGCCCAAACCTCTCGCAGGACGACACGACCAGGTTTTTTTTTTTTTTTTGCAAAGGTTGTGAAAGTTCTGAATACTTTCATAGTCTTTTATACAGACTGTATGCCCAGGATGTAAATAGAGGATGGTCTGTGGCGTAGTGATAGGACTCAGTGAAAGAATATATTTTGTACTAATTAATTACTCTGCATGATATTTGTTTTGTATTTGCTCTTAACGCAGAGAATTAATTAATTGCTGACCCTATATAGGAAGAGACAGATGAAAGCATGGACTTTATGTTTCTTTCCAGGAATATCGGCTGAAGTCTGACTTGTTTTGTTTTTTTTTCCTGTTCCTACAGTAAACCCTAGAAAATGATGCACAATAAAAAAGAAAGCCTAGATGTGGCGGTCCTTCGCGAAAAGATTCGCATCAAAAGTAAGTAGCTTCACTCTGACTCATTACACAGCTGCCCTTGAAGTTCTGTTTGTGTGATTAACCGGGATATGCAAATAGGCGTAATACTATTTTAAATAGAATAGTACTTTTTCCCCATAAGTATTTCGATTAAGCAATATTTGCAATTATGTGGTATGCACTTATACGGCGTATTTAAACGGGGTCTCCATAATTGCAATATTTTTGTTTGTTTTGATCAGGGTGTTGTTTAGCCAGCTAAGTGAGAGCCTCAAAAACTCTGCCTGGTAGCTATTGAATCAATGACCAAAAACAATAAAAAAATCTAAAAAAGTTACTTTTATAAAATCAAAAATGCCCGAAAGCCCTAAATTGAAGGTTGCATGATATTGTTGTATTGTATACTTCAGGCCTTTAGCTATGCTGCTAAGCCCTCAGCCTTTAAGCCATATATAGGTTTACGGTCACGTGATGTATTTCAGAAATCGACCGGAAAGTCTACATGGATGAAATGGAAAGAGTCCTGAATGGAAACAGAGAGAAAAGAAACGCTTTGCGTATCGGGAACGACTGTCTGCGATTTATGACGCGGCGACAAAATAACGTAAGTTAATTTTTTTTTTAAATTGAGGATCTTTGAAAAGATTTCTGTTGGACATTTTAAAAAAAACATAGGCAATAATTATAACGATTAATACTTTAGAGAACATCAAATTGTAGTAGATAGTTTATATTCATAAATACATTTTAAAAATTCCTTCAAGATCTTGTGGTCTTTATGGTAGATGATGTAAAGTTCATCTGTTTCTGCGACGCACGGGTTAACGAGGGTGTCAGTGGTCAGTCCAGTTACCCATAATAGCTGGGTGGACTCAGAGCCGCCTAAAGAAATTAGAAAAAGAAATAAAAAATCCAAGGATTCGAAACCAGGACCCTTGGTACGGAAGCCAAGCGCTTTACCGCTCAGCCACCGCGCCTCCATGTAAAACTAACATATTCGCTCAAGAAATGGAAAACGAACTGCAAAAGTAAGTTAACATGCAGTCAGTTAAACCAATGAGATGTTCGTGATCATTTTACCAAAAGATTTTTAAATAGAACTAATCAACATGTTTAATGCGACTGACAGTCCAAGATATACGGCTAGCAAATATGAAAATAAGTGCTTAAAAAACAAGATTACAAAAAGAGTTTGTGTTGACACACAAACTCAGAGGCGGCCCCCGTGGGAGACGGATCCCTGTCGGATCCGCATATTCGCAAGGAATACCCAGGACGTGATTTTGTTTTGATTGTTAAAAGTAATAATGTTTCAAAGATTCATTTGACGTTGTAAAATATTTTTTTTTTCTAAATCATGGCTGTCTGGTAGTGAGGTTTGCGCGCTGGACTGTCGTTTGGATTCAACGATGGTCCCAGGTTCAAACCCTACCCGCTCCCATCCTCCGTCGTCCTGAGGGAGGTTTGGACTACTACTCTGAAGGAACATCCGAAACATGTAAAACAACAAACATTCTAAACTAGACCAAGAAATTCTAGATCTAGATTCTACAATGATTTTAATTAGAACTTAAATCTAAATCTAGTTTTTAAAAATCTAGCTCTAGTGTAAAAAAAAAATCTAGATCTAGTGTAAAAAATATTGTTCTATTGTTTAAAAAAAATCTAGATCTAGTATAAAAAATCTAGATTAGATCTAAATGTAGCTATTGTATTTTTAAAATGCGAGTCACATTACGAGGTTTAATAAACATTACTATACCGAGTTGTTTTAGCATTTAAAGAATTTATTCCATATGACGTCAGAGGAAAAAAATCCAATACGTCACACGGCCTAGTTAGACTAAAAAAGATCATCTGTACGAGGAGCTTGTTGAGGGTTCATAGACATTGGTGCACCGAGTGATTTCTTTTAGCATTTCATTTAAAGAATTAACTCCATATGACGTCAAAAGAAAAAATTCCATTACGTCACACATCCTAGTTAGACTAAAAAATGTCATCTATACGAGCAGCTTGTCGAGTTTTCATAGACATTGGTGCACCGAGTGAGATCTTTTAGCATTTCATTTAAAAAATTAACTCCATATGACGTCAAAGGAAAAAAATTCCATTACGTCACACGTCCTAGTTAGACTAAAAAATGTCTTCTAAACGAGCAGCTTCTCGAGGGTTCATAGACATTGGTGCAACGAGTGAGATCTTTTAGCATTTCATTTGATGGTTAGTTAGACTAAATATGTATATAACATATATTTAAAGGGATTAAAGACGCTTTTTTTTTGTTTTGTCTGTCAGTCTGTCTGTCCGTCATGTTTATAGCGAGAGAAAAAAAGACTAAAAGTTATTGAAAATCTGATTAAAATTTAATTTCGTTTCCGAAACATTGCATTAGTTTTAAGTTTCTAAAATAGATTGTTCCGGATGTTTATGTATTTATAGTGAGATACCGTTAATTAAATTTGTGGGATGGTATGTTATGAAAATTAGATGTACCATAGCCTTATGGAGAGATTTTCAAACCATACTTTGGTGTTAGGAAGTTGTTTTTATTAAAAATCGGAACATAATATTAACGATAGTAAGATTTTCTAAAGTTTTAGCTAGAAAGTTAAATGTAGTGTAAGAGAGAAGTGCGATTTTACATAGAGTTTAAATATTTTTCATAAAAAATCCGGAACAACCAATTTTCGTAAAAGAGAAATTTATTTCTTTATTTATTAGAAGACGGATCTCAAACATTTCGAAACAGAATCCGGAACATTCTTTACCGATTAAAGAACTTTTATTATGTTTCGGCAAGAAAATTAACAGTAAAATAAAATAAAAAGTGATTTTCAGTAATCGTTTCTAGTAAATTACTTTCTTATTTTAAAATCCTGAACAACCTATTGTCGATATTTTTGAAAAAAAAAAGTCATTTGACATAAATTTGTTTTAAGTTAAAAATTCGGAACAGTTGATATGGATAAATAAACTACAGTGACATAGTGTCAAAGAATATAAGTGAAATATTAGTCAATTATGCGATTTCAAACAATCATTTGACATAATTTATTTTTTATAAAACAATATCCGGAACAACTTTATAGTTATTGAAATATAAATCAGTATAAATATTTTTATTTAGCATTTATATGCTATTTACATTAAAAAACCGGAACCATGTATTAAAGATCATGTGTTTCTTGCAACGTTTAAGCATGGAAATAAAATCTAATATAATTTAGAAGAGCAAAAAAATATTCGCTGGCATTGATTTGTTTTTCACAAAACATCCGGAACAATCTATTATAGATACTTAAAACTATTGCAATATTCCTGAATAAAAAATTAATGGTCAAATCAGATTTACAATAGCCTTCATTTAGTGTTATTTGTTAATCTAATCGTGACGGACAGACCGACCAACAGACAAAACGCACAAAAATAAGCTTCTTTTATTCGGATGAGGGGCACTAAACAAAAAATAAATAAAATCTGATTTTTTTAAAAAAAGTTTAAGGAATTGGTTTAGCACCATAGAGGGTTGCGACGTTACGCTACTGCACGAAAGTCGCTGCATAAAAAGTCTATTTTAAAAAATGTGCGTGACATTTACATACAAAGTGCATTATTAGCCTTTATAAACAAACAGAAATGTTTTCTATTAATTTTAGCAGCTAGTTGACCAGAAAAAAACACCTTTAACTATTATTTATATTTGTTGTAAACATTTCCTGTACATTTTATAAACATATTTGATTTAGTGATACTGAATATACACAACGACAGTTGGGAGTTGTTAGCATAGTGTAACATTGCCTTCCTTATATTTACGTAATTGTTTTAGAATTGGTGTATTTTTATGAAAAAATCGCTTGCATAATTAATTTTATAAATTAAACGGTTTACTTTTAGATAACCAAAAGTAGCCGTTGCACCTAAACGTTTCAAGCCGCATTTAATGGGGAAATAATATTTTTCATATCTCTTCTAGTTTTCGAGATCTGAGTGTGACAGACGGACAGACAGACAGACGGACAGACGGACATTTTGCACAAACCTAATAGCGGCTTTTTCCCCTTACGGGGGCCGCTAAAAAAGAAATAGAGAAGAAAGATAAGCAAATCATTTCTAAGACTACGGCATTATCCCCCTTTTTATAAAATCTGCAATAAAACAAGTATCATTTATCTTCAAATAATATTTTAAATTGAAACACTAGGCTTTACTTATAATAAGAAGTTCGTGGAATGACATTGTCACGTGGCTCAAGTAAGGAAACATACGAGTGCTTATGTAATAATAATAATTATTATTTATAGTTTTATATAGAGCGACTTTCATGCTTACTGCATGCTCAAAGCGCTATGGTCTAATCTCTTTTGTGGACCAGTGGGGGGAGGGGGTATCTGGGAAGAAGTTATCTGGGAGAAGGTTTTCCGTGCTGCCTTCGGCGCTCAGTAAACACAACTCTGCGGGTGTCGGGTGTCGAACATCGAACCCCCTTCATAGGTAGTTAAGCTATGCCTCTCGACCACGCTTCCCACTGAGGTATTAATGTATTAACTTAATGTTTTAAAATGGACGCAGTTTATCAAGCAATTCAGGGTCAAGTCGAAATTGATTTTTTTTAAAAAGTAGTTGCTGTTTATAATTTCAGATGACAAGGGCCATCAACACAAAGATATTCGAGAGTCGACCCAACAGCGAGAAACTGCCAATGATAAAATGTGACCTCACAGTACGTAAGTGATTAAATTCATTCGCAACTTTTCAGATACAGATGAGAATCAAAGTGATTGGTACAGCTCAATTGCTTCAAAGATGACACATCTGAACAAATTTAGCAAAGATTAAGCTGGTCCCTTTTTTCCCCTCTTTTGACAATCATTTCTATTCCTCATTAGTATTCACACTTTCTAACATTCACCCTGCACTTATCATTACATTAAAAAAAAAGCATTAAAAATTACACTCACAACATTACCACATTTAAAGGAACTTTTTGAACAAAAGTGCCTAAGAAAAATCGAAAAAATCTTGGAAGACAACGGCCACACGCTCCCATCAGAACTACGTCAGGTCGTCGCGAAGTGGGCGACTGCTGTCAATCAAAACAAGAACGGAGCGGTACAAAACTCGTTCGTACCTCACTCGGTCAGACTATCACCGCCACTCATTGATCAGGGAACATGAAAAGCACCAAGATGCCTGTGTGTAGTCGCTGAATGAACTCTTTATGTTGTGTTATGTGTATGTTTCTGTTGTGTGTTGTCTTTATATGACAAAAAAGTCCTTGTAATCACAACAAATTTCCATAAGGATCAATAAAGCAGTCTTAGTCTTAGTCTTAACAATGCACATATCTAACATTGATAAGCCTAATAGACTAAACATAAGTTCCCCTTTCAGACTTTGTGGTCTATAGGGTAGATAATGTATAGGTCATCTGTTTCTGTGGCCTACGGTTGACGAGGGTGTCATGTGGCCAGCACAACGACCAACCACCTTTACTTCCCCCCAAGTAACGTCAGGTATTCAATAGAGCTGGACGGACACAAGAGGCGCCCAAAGGTCTCGAAATAAAAAAAAACACAGTCTTCACTAGGATTCAAACCCGGGACCCCCGGTTCGGAAGCCAATTCCTTTACCACTCAGCCACCGCGCCTATTATAAGCAGATTGAAATGTTCAACATTTAAGTTATCCCCCAAGCCATGGACGGCTGCCTGGTCGCGTGGTATGCTCTCTGGACTATGGTCTCATTGTCCTTGGGTTCGAACCCTGCCAGGGGTTTCTTTCTAGGATGGAATAATCTTCTATTCTGAAAAAAAAAACAACCAAAAAAGTAAAACAAACCATTTCACCTGACTTTGTTGTTCATACATTTTGATTATCCATTAAAAATGTTCTTTCAACAAAACAAAAGAACAAGCGAAATAGATAAAAAAAAACTTTAAAAAAAAAAAGCTTATCTAAAATGAAGAACTCCGCACTTACAACTATATCTCTCAGTATTGTAGAAGCTATTTCCTTTACTCGATATCAAACGAAATAATTATTTACCAATAATTAAAAGACTAATTTGTTAATAGTGTTTATTGATTTATGTTTTGTTAGGTACAATAAATGATTGTTTGGAGCTTCAACTTGATCTAATAATGGCTGTGGGAAAAATAACGAGTCGAATTATCTAAGGGAACCAAACTCTACATATATAGCCATATCCATGAATACTTCAGGACTAATTTCCATTGTTGGTATCCAACAAAATAATTATTTACCAGTAATTTATTGATTAATTGATAATTTTGTTTTATTTATTCCAGTCCTGTCTAAGCCAATGAATAAGTGTGCTCAATTTTAACTTGCTCCGAAAAAAAATGGGGGGAGAAATAACGCGCACGAATTTTTACCAGACAGACACACATACAGACAGACAACAGAGACATTTGATATAAGATATGTAAAAATACAAAATGTTAATGAATGTTGCTAAGTGGTTCTTACGTTTCTTTTCCCCAAGACTTCCATTGTCAAGAACGATAACAAGCTGTTTAAGTATGGTAAGAGGCTGATGAAGCAGGACTACAAGAGGGAACAGAAAGAGTATGTCAAGAAGTTTCAGGAGGAAGAGTTGGCCAGGGCGCTGGAGGAGAAAGTTCGTTCAGAGGAGGAGTTTCACAGAGAGTGTGAGGTAGGTTTAATCAGGTGAGATGGTCAGAGTATTAGGTTGGTTAAATCAGGTGGAGGTGGTCAGAGTGTGAGGTCGGTTAAATCAGGTGGAGGTGGTCAGAGTGTGAGGTCGGTTTAATTAGGTGGAGATGGTCAGAGTGTGAGGTTGGTTTAATCAGGTGGAGGTGGTCAGATTGTCTGGTAGGTTTAATCAGGTGGAGATGGTCAGAGTGTGAGGTTGGTTTAATCAGGTGGAGGTGGTCAGAGTGTGAGGTTGGTTTAATTAGATGGAGATGGTCAGAGTGTGAGGTTGGTTTAATCAGGTGGAGGTGGTCAGAGTGTGAGGTTGGTTTAATTAAATGGAGATGGTCAGAGTGTGAGGTAGGTTTAATCAGGTGGAGGTGGTCAGAGTGTGAGGTTGGTTTAATTAGGTGGAGATGGTCAGAGTGTGAGGTTGGTTTAATCAGGTGGAGGTGGTCAGATTGTCTGGTAGGTTTAATCAGGTGGAGGTGGTCAGAGTGTGAGGTTGGTTTAATCAGGTGGAGGTGGTCAGATTGTCTGGTAGGTTTAATCAGGTGGAGGTGGTCAGAGTGTGAGGTAGGTTTAATCAGGTGGAGGTGGTCAGAGTGTGAGGTTGGTTTAATTAAATGGAGATGGTCAGAGTGTGAGGTAGGTTTAATCAGGTGGAGGTGGTCAGAGTGTGAGGTTGGTTTAATTAGGTGGAGATGGTCAGAGTGTGAGGTTGGTTTAATCAGGTGGAGGTGGTCAGATTGTCTGGTAGGTTTAATCAGGTGGAGGTGGTCAGATTGTCTGGTAGGTTTAATCAGGTGGAGGTGGTCAGAGTGTGAGGTAGGTTTAATCAGGTGGAGGTGGTCATAGTGTAAGGTGGGTTTAAGCAGGTGGAGGTGGTCATAGTGTAATGTGGGTTTATTCCGGTGGAGGTGGTCAGAGGTTTTTACAGTATGAAAATCAAATCAAATTGTCCAATTCCTTTGACTCACAGTTGTTTTTTGTGGACAGTCCAAGAGAGAAGAAGGGGATTCCCCTGGCAATGTTTCTCAGCCTCAAATGTGACGCCCGGGTAGAAACGATAGCCTCAAATGTAACGCCCGGGTAGAAACAATAGCCTCAAATGTGACGCCCGGGTAGAAACGATAGCCTCAAATGTAACGCCCGGGTAGAAACGATAGCCTCAAATGTGACGCCCCGGGTAGAAACGATCGTTAGAGGAGACAATTAGGGTCAATAGAGCAGCAAATCAGACCCTCACCAAATCCATTGAGGTGATTAAGTACCAAGTCCATCTCTCTGATACCTAGACGCAAACACAAAGGAACACACAGACTAGAGAAAATTAAATGGACTCAAAATTGAAATGACTTACTATTTAGCAACAATTATTGATTACACCACGTGAAGACAAATGAAAAAAGTAGCCCAGTGCTGGAGATTGTGTCTTGGGTTAACTCACAGAAGCATTGAGTGAAGACTGTCTACAAGAAGTTCGACCAAAGAGGAAAGAAATTGTGCATCATATAAATAGACAGGAGAGATTACTATCCTAAAAATAAATATACGTATAAGTATTGACCAGGATATGGCTTTATAAGATAATAACCATACAATAGCAGCATTAGAATATACACATTGTTGAGAAACAAAAAGGTTAAGAAAATATGATGAAGTTGTGAAGTTTCGAACCGGATTCGAACAACGGATCTCTTTGGCAAAAACTACCTGGTCAAGTCATTTTTTTGCATTCTACGCGTGATGCAAGAATATTCCATTTTCTGTTTTTTATCGAAGTACAGCAAATAGTCGATTTAATATGAGATATGTATTTGTTTTTCGATTTTAAAAATATCAGGATATTGTGATAATGCGTTTTCAAAGCTCAGAATACAGGAAAAACATTCGGGAGCTATCAGGCTCAGACCCCATAGCTGTTAAAGGAGAGGTACCTACTAACTTTAGATAGATCCTATTAAGACCAAGACTGCCTTATTGATCCGTTTCGGATATTTGTTGCGATTGCAAGGACTCTCAATTAAAAACAAGATCATTCTTTAAAAAGAGAACAGACACAAGACACAAAAGTTCGTTGAGTAACTAGACACAGACGTCTTGGTCCTTTTCATGTTCTCTTGTCTACCAGTAACGTTTGTAGTAGTTTTTGTTTGGGGTACCAAAGACAAACCAGTAAATGAAATGAACAGATTAGCAGTTGTAAATATTCAGTACATACAACAGTGAACATTATTCAACACCCGCTGAAGCCTTTGTCCCAAGTCTTAACAGACAAATTTGGTTGGAACTGAGAACTAATCCAAGCATAGGCGAATATTAGGTCCAGTAAAAAAAAATGTGTCACTTTTTCACGTATCTAAATGTCCAGCCATCTGTCCACAGTCTTTCCTTAGCCGGCAAGTCCGAGTGGAGGAGAGTAAGAACAGATTGGTCTCCGCTAAGCTTGTTTACAAAAATCTGCAGAAAGTATTGGCAGAACTGGACAAGGTCAGTGCTAGTCTTTCACTAATGTCTTATATCCAGTGGCGTTGCTAGTCATGTGCCGGTGGTGCGGGCAGCACGGGGCATCATGAGGAGATGGCGCACTGGGCATCAAACACCTTAGCTACGCCACTGCTTATATCGAACAATATAACTACGATAAATAATCTTCTCGCAATGGTAGTATTTTCAGTTCCAGAACTTGTTACCCAGATCTGAGTTTTTCCTGGAGATGTGCTCTTTTTAAATGTTTTATCTCGACCTAGAGAATGAATTCAATGATTGTGCTTAATATATCTGCGTTCTATTTTGTTTTTATTCTGCCTTCACAATTCAACACTCATCATGTGTCTCTATAGATCATTCGTGTGTGTGTGTGTGTGTGCATGTGTGTGTGTGTTGGGGAGGTACCTTTACTTTTTTACTTCACTAAAGTATGTCTTATTCTTCAGTAACGTATGTCTTATTCTTCAGTAACGTATGTTTCCAGAATTTAATGGAGTATCCTTTCAAGATCAAAGAAATCGAAGATAAAATCATTGACAGAAAGAAGGAAGTCAGCGATTTTCTGGAGCTAAAGGCCGGCGCCTTGAGGTTCTTAGATATTGAAGAGGTAAGACGATATTACAACAATTTACATTTTGTGTACATATACATATATATATATATTAGCGTAATGGACTTGGTACTTAACGATCTCGATGATAATAATGAATAAAAGTACTTGGAAATCGTACGGATATTACGTAACTGCTAAGGGGTGGGAGGTTGGGGGTCGAAAAAAATATTTTAAAAATTTACAAGGGGGGGGGGGGGGGAGAACGGTCTGACGATTTGCTACCTAACAAAAGAAAAAAAAAATATTTTAATGAAATAACAAAACTTCTTGATATGTGTTTAAATTTATAAATTTGTAGTTAATATATATGTACTATAAATTAAATTTCTATTATTAGTAATAGGTACAGTAGCCCCTTGACTTTCGAAGGTCAGACTTTCGCTGAAAGCTATACCACAGGTTTTCAAACAAAAATAATGGTAAAAAATACCACGGCGCCCGATTTATAGTAATCAGACGCAGGAGAGAAAATGAATACGCCATCGAAGCGCGAAAGAATTCAATACTTACACTATTATTTTTAAAAATATCAATTTTATGAAAATGATAGCTTATGAATATGTCATTTCGGAAATTCGAATCTTCTTGTAATATTACGCTACGGGAGGGGTAGTGAATTTTGTTACGGTTCGTTACAATAAGGGGTTAGGGAGGGGAGATAAAAAGGGATTCTTTTGCGTTGCGTAATATCCCAACGTTTAGAGAGCCATACACTGTGCTAACTGTTTCCCCTTTGATCTGCTCCAATGTTCAGACACAACTTGGACCGCTGAATGAGGAACTGAAAATAGTCAACGCCCACTTCGAGAAAATTATCAGCGTCAAGAAACAAGAGCTCGATGACAGGCGGAAGAATAATTCTTTGGGCAAGTTTTTGGCAGAGAGAGTGAGTAGCGCGAAAAATCTGGCCAAGAGATTTAAAGCCAAAAATCTATTAGTTGTTGCTTAACAATATATAAGTTTTGATAAACAATAAAAGTTGGTTGCAAAATTCTAAAAAAAAAAAAAACAGAACACGAAATACTTTGGTAGAGGGGGAAAAAGTCAGAAAATTGTTGCTAGAGCGAATAGTACTGAAGTCACATCAGTCAAAATGGCTCTTGCTTTTTTTTTTTTTTTTTTTACTTTGTTTCATAGAGTAATATAAATTTCATTAATTTGTCTATCTCCACACTATTCCTACAAAAGTCCGAGCTGCTCTTAACTTGGATACCAATCGGTCATGGGAGTTGCCTAGTTGGACACTTTTAAATCATAATAATATCCAACGTCACGCAGTTAAACTCCCATCAGAATAATAACACATTGGTTTCCTTGAGATAAAATATAGTGTTGACTTCTTTGTAATGTGTATGGCATTTTTTCAATCATAAACTGTTACAGTGGAGCTTACTGGTGAAATCGTCAAGGTATTTTCAGAAGCTAAATGGGATGATCTAATATCCGAGTGTAAGCCTCGTATTCTTACTTGGGTGAAAATGTAAAACAAAAAATTCAACTTAAAGAAATATGAGGAGAAGAAATTAGAGTTAGGTTTAAGGTTTAACCCAAACAGTTATTAACATACTTAACATACAGTATTGGGCCGCGGTTGGCCGAGTGGTTACGCGCTTGGCACTCGAACTTGGGATCCTAGGTTTGAATCTCGGTAAAACACTAGGATTTCGAACTCCTAGGGTGCTCCTGAGTCCACCCAACTCTAGTGGGTAACTGACTTTAGTTGGGGAAAGTAAAGGCGGTTGGTCGTTTTGCTGGCCACATGACACCGTGCTTGTTAACCGTTGGCTAAAGAAACAGATGACCTTAACATCATCTGCCCTATATATGGCAAGGTCTGAAAGGGAAACTTTACATTACTTTAACCTACACTATAACTTAATGTCAGTAATAGATTCACAAAAGTGGATAACATGAAGCTAGAAACATATTGATAGACATCCAATTATTGTTTCTTTTTTTTTATACCATCTCTAAAATTAACTCACTAATAGTCAATAAAAAAACAAAATCTTCGTCTGAAAATATCCCTGCTTAGTTTAAACTCCGAAGCTAGATTTAGTTTTATTGGAAGCTTACTGTTGTTTCTCGCAATGTAAATTCATTGTTTATCATTTACACTATTAAAACAGTCCACAATTATAGTAGCACATGACATCAACATTCTAATTTTGTCTTTACTAGTGATGATTTGTTTAGTTATTGTTCAAGTACCATTAATTTGTTGACTTCGGTGTATCCATAAATCTGGCGTTCTTATAGACCGGCATTGTCACACATTTTATTTTGTATTATTTATTTACGAGATGAAAGCCTGGCTATTCGTTATGATCGGAACGATGTCGCCCACACAGCAGATCCCAACTCCTCTCCTCACGCAGACGATGAATCCAAAGGAAAGGCAAATATCTGATGCAGTGTGCCACAAGCTGCCTAAGGGTCACCAGCTCTTGCTCTTTCCCCGGGGTTGTCTCCTGAGGCCTTTCCAGTGTTTGTGTATAGCCGCAAGAGCAGTGCAGGCTTCGTGGGCGAAGGTTTAATTAGTAAGCTTCGGGCAGGAGGGGCTCGTTTGCTTTGGCTCGTAGAAGTAAACTTAGAGTCCAAACGTTTTGTACTAGTTCAGCTCAACGAGACAGTTTACGAAAGAGAAATATTGAGATCAAAGACTTCATTGTCACATCAATTGGTTTCATACAGTTTGATCTAATATCACTAAATATTCTTTCGGTACAAATTTCTTATATGAAAAAAAAAATTTAACTCTTTCTCTCCGTATTATTTCCAACGTTCCGTTCTTCATTTTTGCTTCAATAACATTTTTGTTTGTTATCAGAAAATGTTTTATTTGGTATAGGGTTAAAGGGGAATGCATGCTCTTTTTCTATAACACAAAGTCAAGTTAATAAAATCAAACCAAACATTAATGTAATTAAATAAGATTAGTAAAGAAAGAGCTACAAAAATGACATATTTCTTACAGGAAACTCACGGATTCAATTTCACCGGAAGCTCAAGTGAGTAAAAGATGCATAGTGAACTTAAACGATTATTTAGTGAATGTTATAGAAATTAATTGGAAATGTTTCTTGTAGTCCAATATGTAATCCATTACATATGGAAAGGCTAATCTATTTCATGGCACTTGTAAGCCAATCATCTCTGTTATTTTACGGTCTGGTGAACAAGCATTTATAAAATAAAATTAAAATTATCTTTTTTTGCGATGATGAGCACCACATGACTTCTCTGTAAATTGAGAACGATTTAAGATAATTATATGGGTCACGCATGTCCTGATCTTGACAATCACAAAAAAAATGTAAAAAAAAAAAATAAAGACTGTTTTGTTTTCTTTATTCTTTTTTTTACTTGCATGTAGTCGTTTTAAGAAATACATTTATAAATACATCTAAAGATAAAATGCACCTTTACAGTGCGAGCACTTCATTGAAGGTCAAAGGGATGTAACTTTTGTTTCAGGATATGATAGTAATAAAAACAAAGTTGTCTTTCTTAGTTTGTTATCGCTAGCATTGACCAAGCCAGATTGAGCTTTTACGCCTTGCTTTTCTGTCAGACATTCAGGAGATGAAGATCAAAGCTAGGAACAAGGCTTTGATCAACGCACAAGACATGATTCTCGATCTCATGGACGCCATGTTAGTGTCGGACATCAAGGTCAGTTAGTCGTCAAACAGTCAAAGTAAACAATTTAAAAACATTGTTTTAGCTGAGTTTCGCCTGAGCCTGATTGGGGATAAAGAATTATAAAGACTGACGAATAATTAACAACTTTATCATTTTTTTTTTTCACTCTCATATTTTTGTGCCAATTATGTTCAATAAAAGGGAAATCTAAAGTCATAATTTGCTATAGTTGAATTTATTAATAATTTCATAATAACAGTGATTCTTAGCTAGACTGTGGATCACGGACCTATTCCGGCCTTGCGAAACCTCTGCCCTTTGAACGTAAAGAACCAGCTGAGACTCCAGCCCATTGTATGTGACAAAGATTATCATCTTCATAACTTGATAAAGAGAGTCATCTTCATTAATTGATAAAGAGAGTCATTATCATTAATTGATAAGGAAAAGTCTGCCTAGTTTGTGAAAGTAAATTTCCCCTTCCAGACCTTGCGATTTATGGGTCAGATGATGTAAAGGTCATCTGTTTCTGTAGCCCACGGTTAACAAGGTTTTCATGTGGCCAGCACAACGACCAACCACCTTTACTTTTTCCCAACTAATGTCAGGTAATCAATTAGACCTGGGTGGACTCAGAGGCGTCCTAAAATACCAACATTCCAAATCCCAGACTTCATCAGGATTTGAACCGGGAACCCTCGCTTCGGAAGCCAAGCGCTTTACCACTCAGCCACTGTTTATGAAGGAGAGTGTTTCATAACTTGGTTGTGAAAGTTGTCTAAAAAGAAGCGCGACATGTTGTTGCTCTCCGTGTGGATGATTATATTTCCTCTCTTGGAACAGAAGACTTGAGTAGACTGTAGAGACCTTTTCTGGGGACACACATTTAGTCCACATGTAACGCAGGTAAAGGTGGCACCTTCACTTTGGTGGTAGAAGTACCAGCCATTTTTCACTTGGCACGCTCTCCTGCCAGAGCTGATGCTAATGCTTTTTTTTCGATGTCCATGGCCTTTTTGGTCACCATCTCTCTCCATAAAGTGTGGTTAGTAATATGTCTTCACAGCAGTCAACAGCGATGTCCACAACTTCCCGTTTGACTACATCCACATGTCGGACGTTAATGACGACCAGTTTTTCTTTAACCTGTCGCGAGTTGTCCATAAAGAACAATTTTCGGGATGCGTTCCTCCTTTATCCAGCGGACATGACCAGTTGCATACTCCATCCAGCGGACATGACCAATTGCATACTCCATCCAGCGGACATGACCAATTTCAAATTTCATACTCCATCCAGCGGACATGACCAAGTTCATACTCCATCCATTGGACATTACCAATTTCAAATTTCATACTCCATCTAGCTGACATGACCAATTTCATACTCCATCCAGCGGACATGACCAGTTGCTTACTCCATCCAGCGGACATGACCAATTTCAAATTTCATACTCCATCCAGCGGACATGACCAGTTTCAAATTTTATACTCCGTCCAGCGGACATGACCAATTTCAAATTTCATACTCCATCCAGCGGACATGACCAATTTCAAATTTCATACTCCATCCAGCGGACATGACCAAGTTCATACTCCATCCAGCGGACATGACCAAGTTCATACCCCATCCAGCGGACATGACCAAGTTCATACCCCATCCAGCGGACATTACCATTTTCAAATTTCATACTCCATCCAGCGGACATGACCAATTGCATACTCCATCCAGCGTACATGACCAGTTTCATACTCCATCCAGCGGACATGGCCAATTTCATACTGCATCCAGCGGACATTACCAATTTCATACTCCATCCAGCGGACATGACCAAGTTCAAATTTCATACTCCATCCAGCGGACATGACCAAGTTCATACTCCATTCAGCGGACATGACCAAGTTCACATCCCATCCAGCGGACATGACCAAGTTCATACTCCATCCAGCGGACATGACCAAGTTCATACTCCATTCAGCGGACATGACCAAGTTCACACCCCATCCAGCGGACATGACCAATTTCAAATTTCATACTCCATCCAGCGGACATGACCAAGTTCAAATTTCATACTCCATCCAGCGGACTCGACCAAGTTCATACTCCATCCATCGGACATGACCAATTTCATACTCCATCCAGCGGACTCGACCAAGTTCATACTCCATCCATCGGACATGACCAATTTCATACTCCATCCAGCGGACATGACCAATTTCAAATTTCATACTCCATCCAGCGGACATGACCAAGTTCAAATTTCATACTCCATCCAGCGGACTCGACCAAGTTCATACTCCATCCAGTGGACATTACCAAGTTCATACCCCATCCAGCGGACATGACCAAGTTCATACTCCATCCAGCGGACATGACCAAGTTCATACTCCATCCAGCGGACATGACCAAATCCATCCGTCGGACAAGGTCAAGCCAGTGCTGGTGACTCTGGGAGGACCTGTTCGAGCAGGTATCTCAAGGTTACACACTCTTTCTTGCCATGGGATCTTCAATGTCCTCGGCGGCTAGCGCAAGCGAAATGAATTTAATTTTCTCTGCAGCTTCACGTACGTAGCCCAGGTCTCACTACCGTACATTAGAGTGATAAAAAAAACTTGTGCCTTATTTATGCCTCTATTTTGGTCTTTGTAGTGAGTCTTGGGTCCTACATACATCTTATCTTCTTATCTTATATAATACAGACGTTACTTCAAAAAAGAAGATGATTACGTCCTACGCGTCATGCATTTAGTCATGCATATTAACCAATGACTTAAATTCTGCCAAGTCACTGGTTTTTCTGGCTAGCTCAGGCAACCCATTCCATGCTCTAATAGCACTAGGGAAGAAGGAGTATTTGTACAAATTTGTCCTAGCATATGGGACGAGGAATGTGCCTTTATTTTTGTGTCTTTCAGAGTATTTTATTAAATTTTGTTTTTGTATTTGAAGATTATGGTTCAGTGTTTTATGTATAATTGCTACTTTACTTTTGAGTCTTCTGTCCTGAAGGCTTTCTAAATTTAGTGATTTTACTAATGGTGTTACCCTAGTCAAATGTGAATATTCGTTTGTTATGAATCTCACTGCTCTATTTTGTGTTTGTTCCAGTTTCTTAATGTTTTCTTGAGTTGATGGGTCCCACACGGTGGATGCATATTCTATTATTGGCCTAACCAAGGTTAAATAACATTTTAGTTTTATGTTCTTATTTGATTTATAGAAATTTCTTTTAATAAACCCTAATGCTTTGTTGGATTTTTTTATAGTTTCATCAATATGTGGATTCCATGACAGTTTTTCATTTATTATAACACCTAGGTATTTTGAGTTTTTAGTCTGTGTTACTGGTTTGCCATGAATAAGATAAGTGGAATTAATTTGTTTTAGTTTTTTTGTTACTCTTAACAACTGACATTTTTCTGGGTGGAAAGACATGCTCCAATTTGATTCCCATTTCTGTAATTCATCTAATTCTCTTTGTAAAATATCTGTGTCTTGTTTTGTTTTTATTGTTCTATATATTATGCAGTCGTCTGCAAATAATCTGACTTTTGTTCCTGAACTAATGCAATTTGGTAAATCATTTATGTAAATTAAAAATAGTAGTGGACCCAAGACTGTTCCTTGAGGTACACCTGAGTTTACTGTTATTGGTGTTGATTTAGAGCCATTTATTATTACAGTTTGTTCTCTCCCTATCAGAAAATCTTTAATCCACTGATGCAGTGGACCGTTAATGCCGAAATATTTTAATTTTTTAAGCAAACTATGGTGGTGAACTTTGTCAAAAGCCTTGGAAAAGTCTAGTAAGATAGCATCTATTTGTTCACTATTATCTAAACCTTTTGAGAAATCATCAATTAGTCCTATTAGTTGTGTTTCACATGATCTATATTTCCTAAAGCCATGTTGGTATGGGGTGAGGACATTATGTTTGTCTAAGTGGTTTATGATGTTGCTACATATTATGTGTTCTAGTATTTTACATGTGATGCTGGTAAGTGATACTGGTCTGTAGTTTCCTGGATCAGATTTTTCTCCTTTTTTGAATAGGGGGGTGACATTAGCTTCTTTCCAGTCCTTTGGTACTCTGCCCTGGTTAAGCGATGCCTGAAAGAGTATTTTGAACACTGGGGCTAGCTCATTGCTTAGTTCTTTGAGTAATCTAGCTGGAATACCATCAGGTCCAGACGCTTTATTTGGTTTGGTGTTGGCTAATAGTTTTTTAATTCCATTTTCTTGTACTACTAAATCTTCTATGTTGTCTACTTGGTTCAAATTAAGAAATATGTCTTTGTCTCCTGGGGCTGAGAATGCTGATGCAAAGTATTTGTTTAGGATGTTTGCTTTAGTTTCATTATCATTATGTATTATGTTATGTTCATCTTTTAATGGCGCTATGCCTGTTGTTTCCATTTTCTTAGACTTAATGTATGACCATAGGTTTTTGTTGTTATCTTTAGATATTACATTGTTTATGTATTCACTCTGCAGCTGTCTGCTTACTTTTTGGGTTAGGTGTTTAATTTTTATATACTTTTTGTAAACTCTTTCTGCCTTGGTTTCTTTAAATTTTCTATATAGGTTTTCCTTCTGTTTACAAAGCTTCTTTAGTCTATTATTAAACCAGCATTTATTTATTTTGTTTGATGTGTATTTAGTTGGTATATGATTTTCTATAATGCTTTTAAGATGGTTTTTAATGAAATTCCAGAGGTCATCGACTGGTTGGTTAATGTCTTTTTCTAATAAGAATGTTTGTTGAAAGTTTAATGCAGCTTGGTGTAGTTGTGTTAGGTTACATTTATTCCAGAGTAAGATTTTTCTTTTGGTTTTTGTATTGGCTACTGCTTTTATCTGACTGTGTATTTTTATGATCTCATGGTCTGATAGACCAGGGATAATATCATAATCAACTACTAATCCAGGTCTGTTGGTTAAGAAGAGATCTAATGTGTTGTTTAATCTAGTTGGCTTTTTAATGATTTGATCTAAACTTAGGTTGTGTAAAGTTTCTATGAAAAGCTCATTTATGTCCTTAAGGTTTTGGTGTTTATCTATGGTTAGTGTTTTCCAATTTATATCAGGTAGGTTGAAGTCACCCATAATCCAAAAAACTGCATTTTTATTTGTCTCTTTAAGTGTAGTAATCTGATTACATAGTTCCTGCATGTATTCTAAACTAGAATTTGGTGGTCTGTAAATGCTGCCTATTATAAGGGATGTTGAGGTGGTATTAATTTTACAAAATGTAGATTCTATGTTTTTTGAGTTAGGTAAGGTAATTTCTTCAGCTATAAGAGTGTTTTTTATTGCTAAGAGAACTCCTCCATGATTATCAGCCCTATCTTTTCTAAAAATTTCATAATTACTATTGAAAATTTCTGCATTATAAATTTCAGGATGTAGCCAAGTTTCTGTTCCTGCAATTATGTCTGGTTTCTCACATTCTAATAAAATTTCTAAGTCTGCTGTTTTGTTCCTAATACTTTGAAAATTTATTACTAAGGTTTTAAGGTATTTTGGTATTACTTCTTTAGGAGGTTTGTTTAGTGAGGCTGTTGTATTAATTTTAGTAGATTTAGGTTTAACAGGAGTGGATCTGGCTAGTGGTTGGTGAGTTGGTTTTGGGATGGTGTTTAAGATGTTGTATGGGTTAGAAGTGTCCGCATCAAAGGAATCAAACAGTCCTGATGTAAACTGAGGTAACCCACACGGTACACAGTGCCATGATGCATCTTTGTTGCCTAAGGCATAATACACAGGTGTATTCATATGGAGACATGATGCATGGTACCATTCATCGCAGGTGTCACATTGAATGGCTTTCTGTTTCATGGTGCATACTTTTTTGCAGATGTTGCATCTATCTTTAGATCTAGGCCCTGGATTTGACTCTACATCTCCTGCTATTAATATTAACAGTGAAAGGTATTTATTTCTACTGTGTCTGATTGAGAACTTCCATTTGTGATGGGTAATCTTCTTTAATGTTATTGATGTGTATGTTAGGTTATTTTTGAAGTTGCATTGATCTAAAGTGTGATGATTGATTATGACTGTTGCTTCATTTTTAAGTTTAGTGTTGACTGAGGTAGATCTAGTTCTGTGTTCAGCTAGTGTGTATTTAGTAATTATTAGGATAAATAGCCAGAGCAATTTCATGATGACTGTTGTTGATTTTAGTTTTAAAAGGTCTAGTCTAAAATAGTTTAAGGTTAAAAATGCCTAAGATGGCCTAAGCTAAGTCTAAAGTGATAGCTAATTTACAATGACAATCAAATGGTTTATTCAAAATATAGACCTAGACTAGATCCAGATCTAATTCAAGATCTAGATCTAATTGTAGATCAATATATTTATGTGTTTAACTAACTTTAACTAACTATATAGAGTATTACTATTAGTTTATAATTAGTAGTATTTGTAGATGATTAGTAGATCTAAGGCCTTAATTAAAGTCTAAGTCTAAGACTGACTAGATCTAAAATCTAAGAATATAAAAATACCTAAACTAAGAGTTGTTAATTTGAATTAATTAGTGGAAATAATGCTAAATTAAGTTAAATCTATAATTTAAAGATATTAGTTTATTAGTTGAATAGCTTTTTAAAGGAATTCTATTTGGTTTATATACAACAAAACGAAAATTTAACTCATCTATGATAACTGTAAACAGGGAGCAGCCATCTTGTCAAGAGCGCGTAACTGTTACACTATAGCTATGAATAGCATATATAGAGAGCATCGTTCAATGTGTCCTCTATAATTGAAGTTACTCAAAGTTTCATATGATGTATCCTTTCATGTTTTACAATTTGAAAATGGTTACAGTGAGTTTCGCACTCTAATCGCAGTGATAGGTTTTGAAGAAATTTTTTTTATGTTTTTTTTTTTTTTTTCAGTTAAGGTAATTTGAATATTTAGTTTTTTTTAAATGCATCAAAAGTGAAACACACTATGGACATTGAAGCCATACACACACATATGATTAATATACGCAATGTTTTCCTAACTGAATGATGTGTTTGTGCTTTTGAAAGTTTATTTTTAACTGGCAGAGATATGAAAGCGCAGATCTAGAAAAACAAGGGAGACAAAATCTGCTCATCTGAATACGATCAAGATAAAGGAGCTCTTTATCTTTCGGCTTGATTAACGTCGCCCGGCCTCTCTCCCTCTCTCCTCCTCCTCTATGTGTGTCGCAGGACCCCCCCCCCCAAAAAAAAAAAAACTGGACAAATACAAAAAAAAAAACCTAGACGAATAGTAAGGGTCTGGATGAGGGAGTGTATCGGTCAGTGTCAAGCCAAGACGTTGAAGATAATTTCACTATCTTTCTATACACCGCACTCGTTGACCCGTTGCTTTTTAAATTGATTTTTTTAAATTCATTAATCCACTGTTTATGGTTTAGGAAATTAGGACCACATTTAGGCACACCACTGACATAACGTGATAGAGAGGTTACATATCTCTGTGGCATTTCGACTATCTTCCCCATTGCGACTTAAGTATAGAGGCCAACTCTTGAAACTCATCTACGATCACAAGTTTGGCATTTTTAATCACAAGATGCAGTACCATACGCATATTGGCGTCTGTCAGTTTGTCTGTCTGTGGAATGTATTACACCTTATTTGTCCCAGTTCCCATTCACTTATCAAGTTTAAACTTGTCGATGACATCACGAGTTAATAAAAATTAAACAATTATTTAATCAATTCGCCTTATTAATATATATATATATATATATAATATATATATATATATATATATATAATAAGGCTAATAATACTAAGCTCGAAATCTTAAGTTTGAATTCAGACTGTAGCAACATTTAAAAAATAAAAATTGAAAAGGCAGACTTTCAGACTTAAGGCTGTCCAGGTATATCTAGTAGGTCTTTTGCTCAGGGATCTATATCTTTTAGAGGGCAAGACATAGTGACCTGGGAGCACTGGAAACACAACTCGCCACCAAAATGACCCCCATCAATCATGTTGACCTGTGTCCTGTCCACAGTTCGTGGTCGATTGCATTGTGGACCAAGATGACGTCACCAGGTTGCTGCGGAACGAGAAAGAGGACAAGATGAAAGACAATGAGTTTCTGAGAGCTGACCTGGCCAGGCTGACCCGCAACCACAGCGTACTGATGTACAACGATGTCAAACAGGCCAAGTAAGTCACTTAAAGCAGAGCTCTTTGATTCTAGGTATCACTTGTCAAAGACTGCAAAACAAATGAGGATATTAGAAACAGGATTAATAAGCAATTTAACCTCACGAAGACCTGCTAACAACTGTCAAAAAAAAAAAGCAAACTTAAACTCAATGGCCATATCACAAGGTCTCCAGGGAAGACATAAACCTTCAAGGAACAGGACCAGGAAAAAAAATAAGAAGAGGCAGACAAAGAGATGGGAAAAAAACATAAAGAATGGACAGGCCTGTCATTGAAAAGAATGGAGAAAAATTCTTAGGAATGGACAAAAACGGTCAACAGATCCTGTGTGGTACCCCAAAGGCTCAAAAGACTAAGGGAGAGACAAATGTGACGTTGAAGAGCCAAAAAATGAGTGCTCTTTTTCCTTAAAGTTAATATTCAGCTCCAGATGTACACAAAAATTGTATTTTTATAGAAATTATGGAAATTGACCTTACCAAAAAAGCTTTGTAGTTCGACTAGTCAAAATATTGTCGATATGACCAAAAATGACACATACAGCATACAGTAGACTAAAGACGACGCCTCTCGTGAAAGCACTTTGGAATTATACTTTGAAATAAAATGATTTAACTTCCCTTATATAATTTTACTTTTAAACTTTACTAATTATGTAATCTTGGCAAGATTAATGTTTAGATATGGAGTTTTAACTATAATGAAAATACAACAGATTTTATGCCCTTAAAAATGAAGACTACGTTCGAACCCCATTGCCAGTATTTTGTGGACCTCTGCCTATGGAAAACCTGTTAGAACGTAGACCAAAGTTATACCTCTCTATCCTAAAGCTCCTATCTATGACTTATAGTGTCAAGAAGTTAACTTACACACAGTCTAGGAATGCATTACTAGCAGTGCTGCCCAAAATACGGCCCTAGGTCCGGATCTGTGGTTCAATCCGGTCCGCACAAACATCGGCACAACGTGTAAAAAACGCCTGCCCCCCTCCCCGCTATTGAAAAAAAGGTTGACAAATGTATCTTTACCTACGTTAGGGCTTTCACTTTTTCTCCGATGGATTGATGCCATGACCTTTAACACTTGAATGTAAAATCTACCGTCTATTTTTTTTTTTAGTGGAACATGATAATTAGCCAACATATTTGTTTTAAAAAGAAAGTGTGTCTGTTTAAAACAAAAGACAACATACTAACGGCACTTGAAACAAGTATGTCGGAATTGATTGGAATATTTTCCAAAATGAGATAAGTAAAAAAGTCAAAGGTAAGCTAGATTTAGTCAACGGACAGATGAGAGGGCGGAGCCTCTACATAATAAAAATGAAACACTTAAAGATGTGTGAATTTAATAGAAAAAACTTGGGCATAGAAAGAAAAATCCTCGCCTATAGCAAAAGAAATGAAGCTGCCTTATTCAAGAGAAAGAAAAAGAAAGCTGCCTTATCAGCTAACCCAAAAACAGATGCATGTACATGCAAGAACTGTGGCTAAATCTGTCGCTCCAGAATTGGCTTGATTAACCAAACCAGATTCTGCCCCGTGTCAAGACGAAACCAAAACCAGTGATTCATCTGAGCGCATCCATTGTCTTCCTAGACAGAAGGAGCAATATATATTAAAGAGGATATGAGAATCTTTCAAAATAAAAAAAATCCTGCCCAGAGGTTTCACTTGCTTAAATGCGTCCCTGAGACAGACAATTATGAAACAACTATGTAACCTCATCAGAGATCTAAATATCTAAGTCTGCAAAATGTTGGGAATCCCTGATTTCATAAGATTCTTCTGTACAGGTTTAATTATATAGTTGTTATGTTTCATCACAGCCAGTCCTAATGTGCCAATTTGGCTGCCGACCTGGCAGCTGTTATTAGACATGATAACGCTGTAGAGCTATTAACTCGCTCCTGTAGCTGAGTGTCAGCGCGTGCTTTAATCTAATCACAGGGTCCGTGAACAATTAGAGGACTCCCTGAAGATCGAGAAAGCCGAACGTGAGCGATTCGAGGCTCTCGAGCTCTGTCTGCGCAACCAAGATCGACTGTTGTCGGAAATCGCTGTCTCGCTGCAAGCCATGTTTGAAAAGATGCGCCCCATCAAAGTTGCTGATGTAAGTGATTTCACGAAAGCGCGGGTTGTGGGCTGCAGTGTCGTAGCTAGGAATTTTGTCATCATTTGGGAGGGGCCCGGGGGTTGACCTCTTTGGAGGTACCTGCATTTTACGTAATATTTATTATTTAATGTAAAAAAAAACCATTCATTTAGAGGCCCCCATTTAAGTGGGTATTCCGGGGGATTTTTTAATTACTGGCCCCCCTTCTCCCCCCACCATAGCTAACTTCACGTTCGTTTTCACCTATCCTTTGGTCTGATGGACCGCTGAGGCACCACACAAGATCTGTCAACATTCTTTCTCCATTCTTCTCGGTCATTGGTCTTTGATAGAATTTCATTCTGATGTTCTTTCTGAAAATATTGAAACCTACCTTTTTACCTGCCTGGGTGGACCACTTCGGGGGCCGATTTTGAGTTTGTGTTTCCACATAAACTGTCTTTGTAACCTTGTTTTTTTTTAATGTTTTGCATGCTTCGGATGTTCCATCAGAGTTAAAGTGAATCTACTTCCTAGTCCCAACCTCCAGCAGGACGTCGGGGGATGGTAGCATGCAGAATATGAACACAGAACCATCGAGACGACCGAACGCCATTCCATCGCAGCCAACAACCAACCAAACCAAACTAGTATACACGATTTGGCTCACGAACTTACACTGTAGAGTTCTCAACAACTATTAACACGTTATTGAAACTTTTGGTAGATTTTTTTATTTTTTGTTTAAGTTTAATGTAAGATTCGAATGTTTGAAGTTTTCTGGGGTTTTTTTTTTATAGGAGAACAACATCTACAAAGGAGACCTGATTGAAGACATTCACAACTTCATAGTAAAACTTCAGAAGACAAAATCGCTGATCGAGAAGCGAACGGTACCCGTTGGACGAGTCAAGCCACTTATGGTGGGTGAAAAAAAATGCGTTAACCAAATTAAGATAGTAGCCGTTAGTTGTTACTGAGGGACAGGGCCGCCTGTGCGGTCGCAGTGGGCCCCGAACTTTTATAGGCCCCGCGCTAATTCTGGGTGTAAATTATTAAATTAAACCATTATAACTTATATATAATAACAGGGATTTCGCTGCCTCCTGATTTTACAAGGCCTCCTAGAAATCTGAAAATTATTAAAATCTTTGGAAAACTCATAATAATCTACTGAAAAAAATACAAAATTTTCATTTTGGGATGCCATTAAAAAAACGGCATTGTAAGCTTTCTTTTAATGAAATTTATTGCAAAGACAAATGTATTTTCTAATTTAAATTCTTAATTTTGACATTATGCTTATTCCTACCCAGACTAGGCCATGTGCAATCCGTTCCGCATAGGGCCCGCACTTGTTAGGGCCGGCCCTGAAGAGGGATTAAGATCATTATACAAAGTCTTCTCCATAAACAAACACTTATCTTATTCGTTTTTTTTTAATTGATACATACAAATACTATACCTAAATGTGTTCAAATGCTAATGACTTTACTTAGTTAACTATTGGGAGGCGCGCTTGGCTTCCGAACATGGGGTCCCTGGTTCAAGTCCTGCTGAAGACTAGTATTTTTAATTTCGGGATCTTTGGGCGCCTTTAAGTCCAACCAGCTCTGATGGGTACCCAACGTTAGTTGGAGAAAAGTACAGGCGATTGGTTGTTGTGCTGGCCACATGACACCGTCGTTAACTGTAGAGCACAGAAACAGATGAACTTTACATCACCTGCCCTATAGGCCATAAGGTCTGAAAGGGGAACTTTACAGGGGAACATTACAGTAAAATATTACTAACTTTGACGATCTTCCTCTGTGCGCTCTGATGACATAGCGAATTCCTTTTTTTTTTCCTCATTTTATTATCAGCTTTACCTGTCCGATGAAAAATTCACATATTTTTGTTTGACCATTGAACTGTAGTATGAGAGATTTTCAGTTAAGGCGGAAAAAACTATATATAGCTATCTTTTAAAAAAAAAGGGGGGGGGGGGTATTTACAGAATAACCCCAATAAAAATAAGTGTCACGACGTAGTGGACGCAGCGCCAAGAAGAACGCACCCCGTTGTTCTTGTACAATGTCTCCAATACAAACAGTATACATTTAATCTCTAACCCAAAACCTTGACATTAACGTCACGTTTTCCTTTTGGTTTCTCAGCTACGCCTATTTAAAGAGAAGAGAATCCCACAGGACTCCATTCGTGTCGAGGTACAGCATTCCCTCATTGCCGGACAGATGACCGCCTTCGAAGCCTTCGAATCTGACCAGCCGGGATACATCTCCCGCGAAATGCTCAAGGCTAGGGCAGAAGAGCTGAGCGCCAAGAACAAGAAGATCAAGGCTCCTTAACGTCTTAGGGCCAAAACTGTCGATGTGTGCTTTTCCTAAAAATACAATGTAAAAAGATAATCGCTGAATAAGATAAGAGAAAGTGGTTTATATAATTTTATTATTTCAATGTTGAAAACAAACAGGAATCCAAAAATCTTTACATTTTTTGGACAAAACTTTTATTTTATGGAATGTCTTTTTTTTAAAATATATTTTTATTAACAAATTTTTATTAAAGCACTAGTCCCAAGCGGATGCCAGACTACACATTTCTTGATGGTTCTTTTAATTTTTAGTTGTTTGCTTTGAGGTCACATCGAAGAGAACTTCTTTTGGAAGGCTAGAGAGCTCCACATCTTTTCGCCAAGAGTTTCCCTTTCAGTGTTCTACTTTTGCCTAATTTATAATATATGTAGTTTTAGCTTATCTACAAGGTTTATAATTATATTTATTATGAAATCATAAGCTCATTCGGAAAATTAATCATTGAATCTTGTCGGTCTCTTCAATTGATTCTTTGGTTGCTGAGCGTTATCTGTAGTTGGTTTGATTTCCAAAAAATCATCTGATTTTTTAAAATTACAAATAAAATTATTAATTGTGGCCTAGATTTAGGTAAATTGGGTTATAGAATTTGTATTGTGCATATCTTCATATTAATAGTATGTATAATTGAGACATACTTCTCTTTGAAATTCAGTACAATGTCTAATTGTTTTGCTGGTGACTTGAATTTGCAGTGTTAGTTTTTACATAAGAAATTTTTCATAGATAATATGCATTAAATTTTATCTCAGATACACAAATTAGCAGTTCTGCATATTGTAATGATAGTAGAGAACATGGAATCTGATATGTATTTATAAATGTATATTAAACTCCAGTTCAGCGGTGTTTATTACTCACTTGTCCCCCTTGTTCAATGCCTATGATTTAAAGAACATGTTAGCCGCATAGATCATAATTAGGCTTCATAGACTGATCTTTTACTTTCTAAACTTATGCATTCACGAACTGTGAATTATGTCTATAGTAAAATGGCTTTTAATTTATATATTATTTACACTCTTTATATAAGCCTCTGGAAATATAAATATTGGATTCGTTACTTGTGTTTTTGTTTGTTTGTTTTTTTCAATTCGTTTGGTAATTTTCTTAAGTTTTTTCCCTTTAATGATTTTTAATTCTTGTCTATGTCAATTTCCCATTTCCTGTTTAGTTGCAATCTCTATTTTGATTCCCAGCGAGAATCATACTCCTCACTTAATTGGTGACGCTAGATGGAAGAAAAAATATTTCCTAATGCTTAAGAAGAAAGTTGTTGTTTGTTGTTGTTATTTATTTTTTTTGGGGGGGGGGGGAAACGAAGATTGTTACGTCCTGGTCTAAACATCTTGCAGGACGTCAGGGAATGGCGGCTGGTAAGATTCGAACCAGGGTCCAGTATTGAGGGGACAGTATTGAGCGTATACTACATGACCTGGTAGTCACAAATAATAAAAAAAATGTTTCCATTTTCATGAACAGTGACCAAGCTGAGTTGTTTCATGAACAGTGACCAAGCTGAGCTGCTTCATGAACAGTGACCAAGCTGAGCTGCTTCATGTACAGTGACCCAGCTGAGCTGCTTCATGTACAGTGAAAGAAACAAGTAGAGGAAGGGTCATCCAAAAAAAAGACTAGCGGAACGAAATAAAAGAATGGACCGGCCTCTCTCCTGAAACCCTGCTAATAAAAGGTGCTGACCGGATAAAAAAATGGGATTTGGTTAGGCTGTCACAACATCCTTACGACAAAAGCCAAAGGGCAGATGAGATGAACCTATTGCTTTTGTGAAAATAAGCGTTATCCAATCTTCCATGCTTCACGACTAGATAAAATGTTATTACTCTTCTCGGAAAAAAAAAGTTCAATATTATGTTCTCTTAATAAATAATGTATGGTCTGCGTTTTTCTCTAAACTTTCAATTTGTTGAGCGTTTACAGGACATGGACAAGGTTTGGAACTCGAACCACTTTGAGCTCAGACAGACCACATGTTTCACAACATTAAACAAGCAAATTATTTTAAATATTCTTTAAAAAAAAAAATAATTTCTAATGGAAATAGCTCCGCAATTACAAAAATATCTCTATGATGTAGAAGTTATTTCCATTTTTATGTCAATTGAAATGATTATGATTAATTACCAATAATCATTTGACTAATTGGTTAATTTTTATTGATTCAGGTTTTGTTAGGTAAGATAAACAACTGTTATAAGTTTCAACTTTATCTGAGCATTGGAGAAATAATGTGTACAATTATCAGAGGGGGAAAAACCATTTATATTTAGCAATATATTTTAATAATGAAGGATTAAGTTCCCTTGTCGGTATCAAACAAAATACTTAATAGCCATTAATTTATTGGCTAATTGGTTAATTGTTTTTATTCTAACTTTCACCTGACAGACGGACATACAGACAGCTTGAATATATATACGCTTTTTAATAATTATAATCTTTATTGTCGGTGAGGAAATTTGTCTTACAATCTGATCATTAAAAAAAAAAAAAAACTTTATAGAATCCTAAATGCTGCTGGTAAAATCATTGGCAAAAAACAAACCCCATTTGGGCAGCTGTTTGAGACAATCATCTATAAAAAAGCTAACAAGATCCTAGAAATAAAGAATCACCCTATGTGTCAGGATTTTGTGATTTTACCATCACAAAAGACATACAAGACACCGATAGCGAAGACAAACATACACAAACACTCTTTTGTTCCCCTGGCAATCAAATCATTAAATAGGAACTATCTGATATAAACTTTGTCACATGTAAATTATGAGTGAGTCTGGTGTGAATGTACATTTTGGTTTCTTATAGTTATAATGTTTTTTGTTTGGTGTAATGCACAAATTGTAAGACAAATTTCCATTCGGACAATAAAGATTATTATTATTATTATTATTATAGCCTGGAAACAAATCAGAGGGCGAAGCCGGTGGGTAATAAAGATTTTATTATATAAACAACATGTACCTTTTAAAAAAATGTATTCATAATTTATCAATCCAAACATGTAAAATATTTTATACAGAGACATAGGCTTAATGATAGTTAAACTTTGGCTTTTTACTTCAATAACCTTCTGTCTAAAATAGCCTGTTATTTTATAGATGGAAAGATCTAGAAAATTTATTTCTATGGGTAAAAAAAAGGCGGATCTCGATAACATATAATGATTCCAAATGTCTGCCTCTTTTTTTTCCTTCATAAAAACAAAATGTAAATCGGCTTTTATGTGTAATGAATCTATTGTAATGAGTCAGGGCGAGCGATGAGCGAAATCGAGGCTTGTGACGTCTTCTCATCTCGAATGGGCCAGATTTTTTACTTCTTTTCGCCCTTTATCTTTTGTTTCCCGCCAAAAGCTGATCAAGCAGGCCGTTGGCTTGTCATTGACGGCTGCTACACATTTCAATTACGGAAAATTAAAAGAAAGCTCATGGCCGAAGGGAGAACCTTCGAGAGTTGCTTGGTTTTTGTTGTTGTTGTTGTTGTTGTTTTTAAGTTAATTGAACAACCAGTGAAAGATTTTGTTTTGGGTAATTTCACAAGTAGAGGGGATACTTAGAGTTTAACAGTTACTCTGGGCATTGCGCATATCACGTAAGGGGGACGTAAGTATACCAAAGGCAGACTTTTTATGTTGTGTGTGTGTGCGCTGAACAGTGGTTAGAAGTGCTCCAAGAACACGCTATCAAGAACAGCTTAGGCCCCATCAACAGCTGCATGCAGGCGGCTTACGAACGAGACACTGGATACTAGTTAGCACTAGGATGTATCCATGTAGTCAGTTTAGCTATATCTTATCTTATCTAACACAGACGTTACTTCAAAAAAGAAGATGGTTACGTCCTACGCGTCATGCATTTAGTCATGCATATTAACCAATGACCTAAATTCTGCTAAGTCACTGGTTTTCCTAGTTAGCTCAGGAAACCTAATCCATGGTCGTATAGCACTAGGGAAGAAGGAGCATTTGTACAAATTTGTCCTAGCATATGGAACGAGGAATATGCTTTTATCTTTGTGTCTTTCTGAGTATTTTATTAGACTTTATTTTTGTATTTGAAGATTATGGTTCAGTGTTTTATGTATAATTGCTACTTTACTTTTGAGTCTTCTATCCTGAAGGCTTTCTAAATTTAATGATTTAATTAAAGGTGTTACTCTAGTCAAATGTGAATATTCGTTTGTTACAGATCTTACAGCTCTATTTTGTGTCTGTTCCAGTTTCTTAATTTTTCTTTAGTTGAGAAGTCCCAAACATAAGATGCATATTTTATTATTGGCCTAACCAAGGTTAAATAACATTTTAGTTTCATGTTCTTATTTGACTTATATAGATTTCTTTCAATAAACCCTAATGCTTTGTTTGAATTTTTGATAGTTTCATCACTATGGGGATTCCATGACAGTTTTTCATTTATTATAACACCTAGGTATTTTGCGTTTTTAGTCTGTATTGATGGTGTACCATGAATAAGATAAGTGGAATTAATTTGTTTTAGTTTTTCTGTTACTCTTAATAACTGACATTTTTCTGGGTGGAAAGACATGCTCCAATTTGATTCCCATTTTCTGTAATTCATCTAATTCTCTTTGTAAAATATCTGTATCTTGCGTTGTTGTTGTTTTTTTGTTCTATATATTAAGCAATCGTCTGCAAATAATCTGACTTTTTGCAACGGCGAAGAGAAAATCTTCATCGACCACCCGGCGGACAATAGTTATGCTCACTGCTAGGGCTGCGTAGCCACTGGGAATACTGTATTTCACATTAATCTTCGGACTCAAAGACAAGCTTATGTTATGATTAAATTTTCATGAGCAGACTTCGAGTTTGAAACATTTTTAGATTTAAGATTACGCTTACACAAAGGACAACATTTGTAAATAAAGCTACGAAACACTGGACACAAATAACCATTCTCAATAGTTGACACATGACGTTTTGGCATGTTGTTACCCAAAAATTTATGACCAGTGAGCTGAACCTTCATTGGCTCCGGTCGGAAGTAAATCCCAGTAAACTGCTCGGCTCACTTTAACTTAAGTCACAAAATGTAAAAGTTATTTATGTTTATGGAAGCACGGAAAAATAAAGCACTTATTCTCAGCCACGCTTTCAACAATATCTAATACATACACAATTCTTATTTTGGCTTGAGCACACGATTACCTTATGAAATATGTCATTTTAGTGCTCAGAATAATTTTGAATAAGAAGTACATTTATTTGCTTGAAGTCTTAGTACTATTCGTCTCAAGGCTCAAGAAATCTGAGTACGTTATAGAAAGCACTTGGCGTATCTGATGGAGAGCTTTACGAAGACATCAAAAGGCAAGCGTCACTGGCGTCAATAAAAGATTTGAATTGTTTATAACGCAGTCACGAGGACTCGCCAATGACAAGTATTTGAGAATGCAAGTCAGAAAAACACTGTTTACTGTTATGTGATTTGTTTTCTAATCTACAATGCAATAAAAATAGAAATGACAATCTGTATCTAGTGTACATCTTTTATCTTCTGTAATTTAGCAACCCACTTAAGCCAAGCTATTACGTTCGTGCGTGATTTAGGGAACCTCTTCAGAATAGACACTAGAAATAAAGAGTATTTGAAATGCCAACACGTAGACGCCTTTTTTTCCGCTTAACACTTGAAAGTAGCTCTAGAGAAGTAACTAGGGGACGAAGTGGCCATCAGGGAAAGTAGGATGGTCGACTCACAATAGACCAGAGAAAAACAGAAATAAAAACATTTCAACTTTTTTTTTTTTAAAGTAGCTTTCACTCTAAAGTCACTTACCTCACACAAAAGTGTGGAGAGGTGAGAGAAAGTGGGAAGACGTTTTGGGGACAAAGTATTCTCATAAAGTTTGCGTGGAGTGATGTGTGGAGTGGTGTGGGGATGTGTTCGTGAGAGAAAGGGGGGGTAAGAACTTCACAACAGACCCGCCTCTCAAAGACCCGAGGCAACACGCCGACTTGGCCATAACAAGGTCATTACTTTGTTAAATGCAAACCTTCAGATGGTTGTCTTGTTAAAAAATGTGTAGCAAAAATGCGGAACGGAACAGAGATTGAGAGGGACGAGGCGAGGGAACTGGAGTCCTTTCGGAACGACACAGCAAGTCAAATGAAACGGAAGTTGTTAACCAATGGTAGGCACAAAGATACGGCAATTCCTTTTGCTTAAAGCATATGTTATATATATATAAATAAATATTATATATATATATATATATATATATATATATATATATACTTTTTAAGATTTTTCCTGTTCATTAGGTAATGAGACAAAATATATTTATACAAACATAAAATATATATAAAAAAAAAGAAGAAGATGTCTATATTATTTCTAACAGAAACGGGTTTCTTTTTACATGTACAATATGTTTATAAGGGCCTTGTTAACAGATTCATTCACCACTACTTCCTATTCGTCCAGTCTTGATAGATGTGGTTAACCATCCTCCAAAAGATTGTTTAGTCGTAGGTCTCGGTACGTTTTTTATAAAGGGGACATTAGCCTTGAAAAGATTAATAGTAAACAAAAACAACTAACCTAGCTTCACCATAACATAAACTTGAAAAATAAAAAACCATCCATTTAATGACACTAGGGTCAATTTTTCCCAATCGATTTCTAATCATTTTCTTTTAATCTTGTTTATAATGTTTACTTTTACTCTTTCTGTTGTTCATTATAAACAAAAACTTTTATTAAAACTAATTAGTTATTTTCGTTTTTGTCTTCTATATATCTATTAATTCGATATTTTGATATTGGATTAGGAAGTTATTAAATGCTCAGAGATTGTATTTAGGACTTTTTTAACTAAAAGCTGGAGAGTAATATATTATTATCACGTCAGTACCTAGCCTACCATAAGGTTAATTTTTTGATAAAAGAATAGATAGACTTTTGTAGGATTAAAGGGCATGACATAACCTAAAAAAGTCTTACTTGTTTCAGATTATTATCTTCTTATCTTCTTATCTTATATAATACAGACGTTACTTGAAAAAAAAAGATTACGTCCTAGGCGTCATGCATTCAGTCATGCATTCAGTCATGCTTGTTAACCAATTACTTAAATTCTGCCAGTCTATTAGATCCTAGTTATACACTAATTTTTTTTATTCGAATTCGGAAAATAACTTCTACATTATTGAGAGATATAGTTGTGTGCGGAGTTCCTACCCTAATATAATTTTTGTTGTTGTTATTTTTTTTGTTGTTGTTTTAATACTTTCAAAAATTTTCTGCTTGTTTTGTTGACCCTATTTTTTTGGTTTAGTGTGGCCTGACCTATATAATACATATTTACCTGCTACTTCCACGCCTGCTACTGCCCTAGTTCTGATCTGACAGTCGACATCTCACACTGCCCGTCTTGCGCGAATACGACGCTCGTCGTGCGAGATCTGGGATAGTGGAACTCGTCTCTCCCGACAAGTCACTGATAGCTCTATCTTCGGCTGGGCAAACAGAGGGCCAGGGCTACTACATGTCTTTTCCGTTGTTTCTGTTGACCGATGCAACCACCCCCTCTCCCCCCTCCTCAACATTGCCTCATTCACATCTGATAAAAAGTCTGGTGGTCAGTTAGCGACCAGGTTCCTTCTAGTATTCTTACCTCAACTCCCTCTCTTAAAAAATCCTTTTCCACAAACTTTTTTTAAAATTTCTAACAAGAAAAAAAAATATATAAAAAGACACTTTAAAAAAATACTTATACGGAAAGTAATTGTATCAATGAGTTTTGATCAGTCATTTAATTCGATTTTGTATCAGATTTTGTATAAGATCTAGACCAACATCAATAATTCTGTGCGATTAGAAATGTTTGTACCAATTGTGTTTTCTTTATCGTCATTTCATGCTATTTATGTCTCAATATGCTCTGATACTATCATTTATCTGAACCAGTTGGGGGAAATTTGGGGGGAGGGGGGAGGAGAGGGGATATCTCATTGAATATTAAAGTGATTACTTTTTAAAATCATATCTCAACAAACTGGAAGGGGAAAGAGCTGAATTTAAACTCATGACTCAAGCCGACGTTCTAACCACACTGCCGTTTTGTTTTTTCTTCTCAGTTTCCAAATACTCTCACTCAATGACAGGCCAGTCTGACACTATACTGACATACTGACACTATATTCCAACTTAAAAATTCTAAATTTTGTAGTACTTGTTCAAATTAAAAATAAATGACATCTTTTTTTTTGCAACAGTTTTGAAGGAATGACCTTTGCTTTTTTTTTATTTTCGTAGTTCTAGGACCTAGAGAACTCTATAGGTGTTTTATTTTTTTTCTGAAAATGATAAGTTTAAATAATATAAACTTTTAAAAAAGTATTTCAAACTTTGCCTTGATAGTAGGCCCTATAAATGAAAGGCCTGCCCTTTATTTTATGTTGTCCTCTCATCACTTTCTCTGCCTCTTCTTCTCTTGTCTGGTACTGTTTCCTGAAGGAAGGTCCTTGCGATCCCTGAGGACCCTTTGATATGACCATACAGTTTATTTTTGCATATTTTGATAGTAGTACTGCAGCCATACATAATCTTGACAGTTAAATATTCAACTTACATTTTTTTAAAAAGTCTTTTACTTACAGACAAGCCTACATCAGGGAATCATTTTGTTTGTCACAGCATAATGGGAAGAGAGTTCCAAACCTTTAATTTATATACACTTAAAATACTTTAAAAGTCGGCAAACAGTATCCTATGAGAGTATGTACCCGGGCATGCTACCCTGTCTCATAATGGCGCTCAGGTGGAAACGATCGTAGGAGGAAACGATTTGGCTAAAGGGTAGCAAAACAAGACTCCTGTGGGGGTGCCTAAGGGGGTGCAAGAGCATCCTCATTGCACTGTGCGGAGTTGTAAAAAAGCTCCCACAACCTTGTCACAATCCAAGCTGTTCCTCAAGGGGCCGTTACATAAATGGCGTGTCCCGCACGGTTAGCCTGGTATAGAAAAGGAAATTGGCGGGGGTCTTAGTGTACGCGGCCTCTTGCCGCGAGTCTGACCCACCCGCCAGACAGAACAGTGTACACTGTTCTCATTCAGGCCGGTGAGAGAGAGTTCTTGTTCACTTTTGCTGGCTTAGAGTTCCAAGAGCCGAAGGCTCAACTCTACCTGACAGTTTCAAGAAGAAGAAGAATGAGAGTATGTACGACATTGTTATCACGTGGATGTAATAAGTTTCTTTTTTTTTTTGAAGGGACGACAGTAAATTATAAGACAAGATTTTTAAAATAATTGGATATGATATAAGAGGAGAAGATAATCAAAATACTAGCCCAAGCCTCCAGCAGAACGACAGGGAAGGCAGCGGGTAGGGACCAACGAGAACGAACGATTGTCTAGCGCGCATTCCTCACGACCAGGCAGCCATGTAGATCTAGTCCTTCTTCGCACCATAAATGATGTCAATATGAAAAATGTAACCACTTAGAACAGCGGTTCTCAACCTTTAATGCTCGGCGACCCCTTTTTACAATCCCCCACTCTGCCGCGACCCCCCCCTACACACATACAGCAATAGAAGAATAGACAATAACAATCCATATTTTCGATGGTCTTAGGCGACCCCTCGCAAATCGGCAATCGACCCCCAAGGGGGTCGCGAACCACAGGTTGAGAACCTTTGACTTAGAACATGCAGACGTTTCTATTGCTGACCATGTCTGTGTGAGAGTGTATATGTGGGTTGTATTATTAGGTCAAGTAGTTTGATAAAATGTGGGTGTGTTTGTGTGAAAAACTAGTGGTCCGTGTGTCTGGTCGTTTATACAATTCTTCCCGTGAATGTCTGACAGCCGCTTCCTCGTGTCATAGAATCTTACTAGGGTTTTTTTTTTAAACGGAGTTGTCTGAGCTTGGAGAGACTCAGAAAAAGTGAGGAATTAAAACTCTTGAAGTACGAAGTTGCGTCCAAAAAAAAACAAAGAAGAACAAAAAAATTCCTAGACTGAGCTGGTGGTCTAGTTTGACATTCATTTTACTTATCGAAAAGAAAAATCTAAATAAGTTCTGTACCTAGTAGTTTTCAGAGTGTAAGTCACAGTGACCTGTCTCACGTAGATTTCTTGTACTGGTTAATGTGACTTTTTGTTAACTAGCAGACTTATCCCTCGAAGAACAGATATGAGCGTATAAACATTGAATAAGGGAAGCTTGGGCTAAGGATGGCCTGAATAAAGTAGAGAAGCCTTGTCCATTCATTGAAAGAGATGATAAAGAAATGGGCTGCCTTAGTGCTAGATGTGTCAGTGGATGAGACAAAGGGTAGTTAAATCGATGAGAAAATGAAAGTGACTGTTGATATAACAGTTGTGACAGGAGATAATACATGAACTGAGGCAGACAGTGGATGAGTCACTGGTTCAGACAGTGAATGAGACAGTGGATGAGTCACTGGTTAGGACAGTGAATGAGACAGTGGATGAGTCACTGGTTAGGACAGTGAATGAGCCAGTGGATGAGTCACTGGTTAGGACAGTGAATGAGCCAGTGGATGAGTCACATGTTAAGACAGTGAACGAGGCAGTGGATGAGACAATGGATGAGACTGTGGATGAGATAATGGATGGAATAGTGGTAAAGAAATTAGATGATTAGACAGTGAATGAGAAATTTTATCAGAAAGTAGATGAGACAGTGGATATAAAAGTGGATGAGACAGTGGATAAGAAAGTGGATAAGAAAGTAGATGAGACAGTGGATAAGAAAGTGGATGAGACAGTGGATATAAGTGGATCAAAAAGAAGATAAGAAAGTGGATAAGAAAGTAGATGAGACAGAAGATATAAAAGTGGGTGTGACAGTGGATAAGAAAGTGGATCAGAAAGTAGATAAGACTGTGGATATAAAAGTGGATAAGACAGTGGATAAGAAAGTGGATCAGAATGTGGATCAGAAAGTAGATGAGACAGTGGATCAGAAAGTGGATCAGAATGTGGATCAGAAAGTAGATGAGACAGCGGATCAGAAAGTGGATCAGAATGTGGATAAGTAATGGGATAAGGAAGTGATAAGAAAGTGGATCAAAAAGTAGATGAGAAAGGGAATAAGAAATTAAATAAGAAAGTGGATAAAAAAAAGAATAAGAAAGTAGACGAGAAAGTGGATGACAAAAGTAAATTGACCTCCCCTACTCTGCACAGGACCTTGTGGGCTCTAGCGGGTCGCCTTCATCCATTTGAGAAACGTTGACATAATGTTGTTTGTAAATGAAAAAAAAAAGAAATTACTGTTTTTTTTAAATTTCTTTTCTTGAATAAGGTAGTCGACTATACTGCAAAGATCTGAGAGAGCGCATTTAAAACTGGCACTGAGTATCAATTGAGGTCATCGAAGTCCACCTTCTAGCAATTTCGATTCTGGTTTTAACATGGATTGGATTCGGTGATACGGTCCACAAAGTGTACTGATGAATGCTGCTCAAGAACTTTGGAACCTACATTTGAAATTATAATAAAACTTAAAAACCAAAAGTAAATTTAAAACTTTGATTCCACCTTCCTTCTAACGATAGAACTTTTGGGATATTAAAACACAGTGGTTCTCAACTTTTTAGATTGAAGAATATGATCGTTGAAAACCGCTGTACTTGGCGAAACATTTTGATTACATTACATTATAATATAGATTTTACAAAATGTTGCAGTGTTTACCCTCTTTGTGTATTTTAGTTCTTTAGTTTCTACTTATTCACTGAGGTATTAAAGTAAAATTTACCTTTCAGGCTTTGCGGTCTTTTGGGCTGATGGTGTCAAGGTCATCTGTTTCTTTGGCCAACGGTTAACGAGCATGTTGCCATGTGGCCAGCACAACGGCCAACCTCCTTTACTTTCCCTAACTAAAGTCAGGTACCCCATTAGAGTTGGGTGTTTGTAGTTTGACACTTGACATCGGCCTTAAAATAAATTTGTGCCGCAAACATCCTCTATACAGATGTAGCCCTGTGTAGTTGTGGTGTCTCGGTTTCTAGAGATTGGATCACGGGCGAGCCATACCAATGACCCAGCTCAGTCTGTTGCCGTCAGAAAGACAGGAATATCTTTGAGATGCTCCGAGCATACACGCACACACACGTTCTCTTGGAAAGAACGAAGCCAACGCATTTATAAGAGAAATCAAGTTGAATCATTTTAATAGTCCGATGTGAGTACGTAGAAAGCAGTCCAAACACAAAACTAGTCACAGGGCAAAACTACCACCTCCAACATCGCTCTCTGTCCAGCTCCAACTTCAACTACCTCCCATTTTTTATTTACCCCATTCGCGTGTACCTGTTGACCAGGACCTCACCCTCTCGTGATAGCTAAGATCGACTACGCCGTAACATGAGGGTGAAATAAACTCCACAAACTTTGACCCTGCAAATTATAACAAACAAACATGGTTTGAGACCCATTGAATGGAGCTATCTGGCGCTTCCTCGCAGCTCAATTAGTTCATTTAACTAATAAATCCCCTTACAAACGAACCACTGCATTAAATAAAACTCTTCTACCTTGCCCCAACTTTTGCTGATTACGGAAGAGAGGAAAGGACGCCTTCGTCCTTCCCTACAATCCCTACTTTCTGAAGCTAAACTATAACCCCCCAACCTAAGAACCGCCCCTGAAAGATCAACAAGACCAAGTAGTTTTTTTGTACAATATAGTTGAACCGTCCAGTCACATATACCACACGCCTTCGTTGGACTATAAAGCACGCCCTGGTTAGAACCAGGGATATCTTTTCTATGAATATTTAAGTAGCAAGTGGACATTATAGAAATAATTAGCTCCCCTTTGTGTGTGCGGGTATGTGTTTCCACCATCGCAAAATGGCAGTATGTCTTGTCTTGTTCAAAGATCTATGTCTAAAAAAATGTCTCGTTGCCTTCCGACACCTTTTTTTTGTATCTCAAACTTGCCCCGAACATTCTTTGTGTTTTGATTCTCAAGTTCTTTCGATTTTTTTAAAAGAAATCTTTCGAGTGTGAAGCACCACGACCACATACACATATGCATTAATGCACATCCCCATACACAATAACACACACACAAACACTTAAAGATAGATAGATAGATAGATAGATAGATAGATAGATAGATAGATTGATTGATTGATAGATAGATAGATAGATAGATTGATTGATTGATTGATTGATTGATAGATAGATAGATTGATTGATTGATAGATTGATAGATAGATAGATAGATAGATAGATAGATAGATAGATAGATAGATAGATAGATAGATTGATTGACAGACAGACAGACAGATAGACAAACAAATAGTTACATAGACAGAAAAATAGGTAGACAGACAGATTGACAAACAGATAGATAAATAGACAGATAGATAAATAGATAGATAGATAGATAGATAGATAGATTGACAAACAGATAGATAGATAGATAGATAGATAGATAGATAGATAGATAGATAGAGAGAGAGAGAGAGAGAGAGAGAGAGATAGACAGATAGATCGATAGATCGATAGATCGATAGATAGATAGATCGATAGATAGATAGATAGATAGATAGATAGATAGATAGATAGATAGATAGATAGATAGATAGATAGATAGATAGATAGATAGATTTAAATGTATTGCGTACTTTAGCACTTAAAAGTAGCGTCAAGAAAACACCACCAGTATACGTATTCACACAAGGTAGAAACCTTATAGCCCTTTCAATAATCTGTTTTGTTATGTTCCCATTTGTCTTTGGTTACTATATTGAACGTTTTTAATATCCCATCTTTCCAGAGCTATTGTCACAGAGACGCTTGCAGGGATCAATATTTTATTTCCTTTGTTGTATCGCGCAAACACATTGAAAGAGATAATTTGACTATGAGAGTAGGACTTGTTGAGTGGTGTGGTTCGGAAATAGAATAGTTGGTACTGTAGCGAGTCGATCGGTAGGCCTCACACTACGGGAGAAGCTCTTTGTCTCGGATCGATGAAAGCTTTGCAATGCATCTCTAGACTTCCTCGTGTCAATGTTCTCAAAGTGTCACATAGTTTTGTGCCTGGATGTGACTTTTGAGATTAACCTACAAATAGAAACTAAATAAAACTTCTCAAAAACGGGGGATGTGATTTTTTTTTCCTTTTTATTATTTAGAGGCGCGGTGGCTGAGTTGTGAATCGTTGGGCTTCCAGAGGAATCTCTGGTTTGAATCCTGGGGAGTGGGTTTTTTTAGTTTCAGGATCGTTAGGGCGCATCAGAGTCCAGCCAGGTCTAACTTGACATTTATTGGGGAAAAGTAACAGTGTTTGGTCGTTGTGCTGGCCACATGACATCCTCGTGAATTGGGTGCTACAGAAGCAGATCTGCCCCATAGATCAAAGTCCAAAAGGGGTACTTTACTTTATCTTTCTTTTTATCATGGAGTGTACCACATTAGAAATATTTTAATGGCAGCTTTCAAACATTTGCTCATGTTATTGCCTTATGGCATCTATGGTTCGTCTTGGAAAAGTACATTGCAATTCAGAGTAATAAAACCTTTTGATCTATATCTAAATAATAATAATAATAAAGCTTGTCCGAGGACCATTGGGAAGCGCAGTACCCCACGTGGTAACGCAGACCCAGCTACGACCTAAATATCTCGCCACATTCAGCGCTGACAAAACCATTATCCGCCATTGGTCGATTTAAATTATCTTTTCGCCGTCTACGTCTGCCCTTATCAGTCGATTTCATTGTGCAAGTTTTTTTTTTTTTTTGAGTATATGAATTGCAGTTTCAACTTCGTCAGATGTCGGCGACTCATTGAGTTCATCTCTCATAACTTTCTGAGGAATATTTGCCAGCGATTCCTCCAATACATAGCCTTTGTCTTTAAACAAAATACTTTGAAGAAGTGACTTGAAAGAACTAATATAAGCATTTCATTAACTAGCATATAATACTATCATACCTCCCTGCGATGAAAGCTTCTAGCCTGAACAAGCTATTATAGGACAGTCTTTTACATGAGTCAGGCCAAACTTTTAGTTACGGTTATATCTAAATAATAAAGCTTGACTTCAAGCCCGAAGACCTTTGAGAAGTGCAGTACCCCACGTGATAACGCAGACCCAGCTGCGACCAACATATCTCGCCACATTCAGCGCTGAGAAATCCATTATCCGCCCTTGGTCAATTTAGATTATCCTTTTCTTCTTTTGACTGTTTCAGTGATGCCGAATTCGTTTCATCTGGTCAAGGATACCGCTTGCTGTTGAATGGCTTGGCACACATTGCACACAACTGCATGTTTTGGTCCGGGGCGTTTGAAGGAGACGAATTGAGCCTATGAAGTCTGCTGTTCTGATGACGTTGATGATGATGATGGTGATGATGATGATGATGATGATGATGATGGTGGTGATGATGATGATGATGATGATGGTGGTGGTGGTGGTGTTGGTGGTGGTGGTGATGATGATGATGATGATGGTAATGGTGATGATGTTGATGATGATGGTGGTGATGATGATGATGATGGTGGTGTTGGTGGTGTTTGTGATGGTGATGATGATGATGATAATGGTGATGATGTTTATGGTGGTGGTGATGATGATGGTGGTGGTGTTGGTGGTGTTTGTGATGGTAATGATGATGATGATGATGGTGGTGTTTGTGATGGTAATGATGATGGTGATGGTGATGGTAATGTTGATGATGTTGATGATAATGGTGATGATGATGATGATGATGATGATGATGATGATGATGATGATGATGATAATGATGAGGATTATGTCAATAATCATGATGATAACGATGCTGATTATAATTCTAACTCTATCCATTCTTTCTTATTTTTGCATCTCACTAGAGATAACTAAGATAAACAACTGTCACGAGTTATGCTTGAGTGTCTCCCTTTCGGAGCAGCGCTACAAGATGATAAAAAAAAATATTTAGATAAGCTGAACTTAGTTTAATTTCCGGACCCCATGCCCCCACAATAACCGGCCCTAATTTCTCTTGTTGCCATTATGACTATGCTGACGTGAGAGCCTATACAAGTTACCGTTAGCGTGTCAGCAGGAAGTGCCAAAGTCGGTGAGCATTGAACACCGTCGTGGGCATTCACTTCAGTTGCCTCCCTTTGATTTTAACTCTGAATTTATCTTCATTCACTGCGGCAATGACTTTGTCTTCTCCATGTTGCTTGGAGATTTGTCTTCTTCAATGAAGCTAGCCATTTTGATCAATAGTCCTTTTTTTTTTATCTATTCCTCTTTTCACTTCCACTCCCCACTCTACACACACACACACACCGCCGTCATTCGATAGTCACAGAACCTAGGTTGGGGTGGGTGGTGGTGGGGGGGGGGGTGGCGTTCATTCGAAAAACGTTTTACCCAAAATGTATTTTATTTTACCCAAGGGCAGAGAATTATCCGCAGTGTCAGTAACTACCAGTTATTTCCCTTCCCACCCAGACGACCTAAACGAGTTTTCCCGCCTTCTTTTAAAAATACTTAAATTTTGGATAGCTTGACTAAACTTTTCCGAAACAAACTCTTCCCTAATATTCATCTTTTTTTTTTCTTCTCCTACTTATTTCTTCTGTCCATCCACAGCAATCCGTGTCTCGCCCAATCATTTAGTTGACCGAGGAGGCGTAGATTTTCTAAAGCTGAAAATGGCTGGATGAATGACCAAACACTATAAGCCAAAAAAGAAAACGCGTTTACTAAAACATTTTGAGGGGAAGGTCGCGTTTGGAATTACAGCAAAGTTATTCTCCATTTGCACTAGAATCACATTGGTGAACAAACAAAAAAAACGATAGTTTTGCTGGTCTACATCTAGGTCTATTAACCCCTAGAGGATTTAAAACACATGATCCGATGACGTCATTTTTAAAAAATATTTACAGGGGAAAACGTCACAATTTCAATACTACATTAATCTCAATTATCTTGCTGCTGTCTCTGACGCATAACTATTTATATATGAAAACAGATCCCACGTCCACTTAAAATGGGGAGGGGCGCAACTTCCTGAAAATGTTGGAAGTGGGGAGGGCACATCGATGCCGATCAATATATTTTTCAATGACAAAAAAAAATGTGTTTTTTTTCAGTGTTTGAATTTTTGTTCAAACTAATAAATTGATATTGTTACCAACGTTTTGAAGAGAAATAAAATATTAATTAAATAATTATGAATGATAAACGGTGTTTTCTAATTTTGTTTTTGTTGTTGGCTAGAGGCGTTAGCAACGACTCAAAGCTTTTAGAAGAGATGTAACTGGATTTCTCCGCTGACGTGATTGTTCGCTGACGTGATTGTTCGCTGACGTGATTGTTCGTCGACGTGATTGTTCGCCGACGTGATTGTTCGCTGACTTATTATTCGCTGACGTGATTGTTCGCTGACGTGAGAGTTCGTCGACGTGATTGTTCACTGACGTGATTGTTCACTGGCGTGATTGTTCACTGACGTGATTTATCACTGACGTGATTGTTCACCGACGTGATTGTTCGCTGTCGTGATTGATCGCTGACGTGATTGTTCGCCGATGTGATTGTTTGCTGACGTGTTTGTTTGTGACTTGTGTCAAATTAGTCGAAATTTTATCCACTGTTGTAGGGTCTGTGTCGTCTCTTTGACGGCTTTTGCGTGACAAAACATAAAACGTTCACTACAAGACTTTTTACTTAACATGAAGCTTGTATTTAGACGACCATAACCATAATAGACTTACCTGCGTTTTCATCTTTTTCTTCTGAGATGATCCATGGTCATTTTTCCTCTGAAGCAGGCCATATATAATTATGACTTAAGAAAGGTTAAAGGTCAAAATATCTATAAAATAGTTCAATAATAATGGATAGCTTAAAAAAAAATATCGATGAAGGATTATACGTAGGTAAAAGAAACGTACCTGCTTTCTTTGTTCGTGTAATGTCACTCACATAAATGTATTGACCAGTGCTGCATCCTTTGACCTGAGACTTTTTTTCTTTACCAGGTCAGTTGTGGCTGGGGGGAGGGGGGCGCAATGCCTTAATATGGTAAAAGCTTTGAGAATAAATCTATAGTATTATTAGCATGTGCATTTTTTTTTCTCGGTTTTCAGTAACACAATGGCTGCCAGATTTTTTATTGATTCCATATGAAATTAAAGCTTGCCAGATTGGGGACGTAGACGACGTTAGTGGAGGCTGTGTATCAGATCCTGGCGTACCATAGGAACTGAATGAGTCGTATGAATTTTTAAAAATAAAATAATGATGATTATGGAATAATTAAAAGATCGTCAAGGAGTTCTTGTCAGCCTACGTCTCCTGTTACTTAAGAGAAGAAGGGGGGAAAGTTAGGTTGTTGACTTCAAGATTCTTTTTGATTTAGCCTGTTTCACTTTCTGAGATTTTTTTTTTTGAATGTAACTCATGGAAAAACAGTGTGGGTTTTGTTCATAATCCAGGGAAGTTAAATCTTATTTATAGAGTTAAAGTATAGAATCTAATTATTTCTGTATTTCTATTGTTCAGTCTATGGGATATTTAGCTGATATATATTAATTAATACTGGATATTTCATTTGCAAGAACTGTGCTTGTACTTATTTGCAATTCATATAATAAATAAGTTATTATGTCCGTGCATTGGCGTTCTGAATCTTCATTCTGTCGTTATATGTATCGTTACGGTATTGTTAATGGCTTAGTTACATTTAGTATTCAGCATTGAAATACACATACGCATATTAGAGAAGAAAAAATAACCTTGACACAAATTGAAGAGAATGTATTATTATAGACTTGTCATCTGTCAGCATCCTAAACAGTCATGGAAATATGGGGTTTAGTAGCTGAGGTGGTGTAATTAGATGAAAAACTATCCAAAAAATAACTGTGATTTAAATGAAATTAAAATGTCAAAAAAAATTGTTTTATGTTTCTGGTGTTAATTCAGAATTGATGAGCATTACAACCTCGCCCAAAACCTTCGCAGGACAGCGAGGATCGCGGAAGGTTGAGTTTTGAATCCGAGACTACTAAGACGATAGCACACAGCGAATACCACATGACCAGGCAGACACATTAATGTGCTAAGTAAGCCTTTGAAATTTTTGTTTAGACAGAGATTATATGTATTCATCCTTGCATTAGAATAAGAAATATTCGGGATCGTGTGTACTGTTTATCAGAAATATTATGTGAAGTTTACACATCATTAAATAAAATGGATCCATACGAAATGAATTATCTTCCGATAATATAATTCTGTAGAATACGTGAAATCCCTGAACTGTTTTGCCCTTTGACATCAGGTCATTAAACACTTGAGAACTATGCAAACTATCTGGCAAAAGGAAATGGCTGCGGGCGCCATAAGATATCCATGACCAGTCTTGTCTACTGACCACCTACGATATTGAATAAATCATCCACCAAGTGTCTAGAGCGTGGAGTAGAATGGCGCTGTGTTGTTTCATTTGACTGACTTATGGCAAGGTTTGTGGGCAGTGAGCTGTATCTCGGTTAGTCTGGCCATTAGTGGACATTGTTTTTTTTTTTATTTATAGTTAAAAGTTCTTGCCCCTGGGTTATTTTAAAAACATTCCTGTATCTTAGTGTTTCTCAAACTGGTCGATAATGATGACGACACTCGAAGTACATAAAGCGCAGGGACGTCTGTTATGGAAGAGATCGTCATATGATTTTATATCGTGGTTCGATGATGACCACTTTGTCATCCAGGGGGCTGAGGGCTTTGCACTGGGGTTTATGCCTCCTCATGTGGCGTGTGAGACCTATGTGAGCCCGGAATGTTCGGCTGCACACTGGGCAGGTTGTTCCAACTGGAGATAGTGTCATTGGCCTTGTTTTTCTTGTCTGGCGTTTTTCTTCTGCCAGCGTTGTTCTTTTTTCCTCAGCAACCTGTGCGCCAGTTTTCACAGCGCGACGCCATGATGCTCTATCTTGTGCTTCTGTCTCCCAGGTGGTTGGGTCTATGCTGAACGCATTCAGAGAAGCTTTGAGGGTGTCCCTGAAGCGATTTCTTTGTCCACCTTGCGAGTGCTTTTCTTCGCTTAGTTGGCTATGCAAGAGTCGTTTAGGGATGCGTCGGTCTTCCATTCTGCAAACGTGTCCTGTCCATCGCAGCTGGAACTACATCAGGAATGGCTGGATGCTTTGCAGACCCGCTCTTCAACTTCTAGTCGCATAGATTTATTATTGTTAGTCTAGTTGAACACTGGGGAGTCTGTTAACATATAGAAAGTTAGAGACAAATGGCGACACTCAGAAATCCCGTATTCAAAAATATTCTGCTGCAGACTTCTCAGTTTAATTATTCTTATTCTTGAGACTTTGGAAAAAATGTCGTTTTAATAATAACAATGAAACGCTTAATTTTTGTGCGTTACAACCAAGTTGACCTGCTCCGCTCTTATCTCCCCTGTCCCTCACGTCCTTTTTTTGTTTAGGAATTGCAGGTTTGCGTACGAGCACCGCAGTTTGAGAAACGCTGATGTATCTGAAAGATATATTACGCATTGTTGGTCGCTGCCTCGTGTTTTCTTTCATGTATGTTATAAAGTAAGTAAGACATTTCTTAGCTCGACTACAATGCACTTTGTTTTTCATTCATGTGTTTCGATCCTGACTGTGCCAGCGAAAGACTTTTTTAATTCACCTTTTATTGATAATACTAAACTCAAGTAGAGGAAGGAATTATGAAAACCTTACCTTGGCGACTATCGACTATAAGTGTATAAAAAAAACTATATATATTAAGAATTATATTATTAGCCGAAAGGGTGACCTCGAAGACATCTCCGATCTCATGAACATGCATATGAGAACCCGGCAACCCTAGACTCGCATTGGAGACTTCAGATAGAAAGGTCGACACACTTCTTGGAAGCTCTATTCCTTGTGAGCCCTAGAATGGAGCAATGACACAAGACGTAGCCCTACGTCTGTGCTAAGCCAATTGTAAATTAAGCCAAGTGACTATAACACTAAAAGCTTAGTCAACAGAATTAAGCCAAGTGACTAAAAGATTAGTATATGTAAGTACTTTTATAAACCAAAAGAACCCAAGGCTTAAAATTCATTTTCTTTTTTTTTTTTTTTTTTTTTTAGGTTTTCGGATATTTCCCTAGAAATGAAATTATTGCTTCAGAGCCCAAAACCTATTACAGTACAGCTGGGGATGGCTGCGGGACAAGTATCTAACACAGAACCAACGTGACGACAGAACGAAGCGTACAACACACGACAAGACATACATTTTTTGTTTAATCAGCAGAGCGTTGACAAACTGCTGTACATGACTTGAGCGTTCACTTTAAGGACCAAATTAAAACTTGTATATAAAAACTGTGTGACTAAAACGTGAAGGTCAGTTATTCCGTCATGCCTGTTGTAAGTATTTGTGTAAGTGGGGGACAGTAGAAGCAATGGAGGATGTTTGAAGGGATATGAACATGGAAGATAAGCAGAACATTTACAAATACATCTGGGCGATGATGTCTTAACAAACACATCATGGCGATGATGTCATAACAAATATATCTGGACGATGATGTCATAACAAACACATCATGGCGATGATGTCATAAAAGACACATCTGGACGATGATGACATAACAAATACATCTTGACGATGATGTTATAACTAATACATCTGGACTATGATGTCATAACAAATATATCTGGACGATGATGTCATAACAAATATATCTGGACGATGATGTCATAGCAGACACATTTGGACGATGATGTCTTAACAAACACATCTGGACGATGATGTTATAGCTAATACATCTGGACTATGATGTCATAACAAATACATCTTAACGATGATGTCATAACAAATATATCTGAACGATGATGTCATAACAGACACATCAGGACGATGATGTCATAACAAATATTTCTGGACAATGATGTCATAACTAGCACATCTGTACGATGACGTCATTACTAATACATCTGGATGATGATGTCATAACAAATACATCTTGACGATGATGTCATAACAAATATATCTGGACGATGATGTCTTAGCAGACACATTTGGACGATGATGTCATAACAAACACATCTGGACGATGATGTCATAACAAACACATCTGGAGGATGATGTTATAACTAATACATCTGGACTATGATGTCATAACAAATACATCTTGACGATGATGTCATAACAAATATATCTGGACGATGATGTCATAACAGACACATCAGGACGATGATGTCATAACAAATATATCTGGACAATGATGTCATAACTAGCACATCTGTACAATGACGTCATAACTAATACATCTGGATGATGATGCCATAACAAACACATCTTGACGATGATGTCATAACAAACACATCTGGACGATGATGTCATAACAAACACATCTGGACGATGATGTTATAACTAATACATCTTGACGATGATGTCATAACAAACACATCTGGATGATGATGTCATAAGAAACACATCTGGATGATGATGTCATAACAAATACATCTGGACTATGATGTCATAACAAATACATCTTGACGATGATGTCATAACAACTATATCTGGACAATGATGTCATAACAAACACATCTTGACGATGATGTCATAACAAACACATCAGGACGATGATGTCATAACAAATATATCTGGACAATGATGTCATAACTAGCACATCTGTACGATGACGTCATAACTAATACGTCTGGATGATAATATCATAACAAATACATGTTGACGATGATGTCTTAGACGGGAACACAAAATTATTTTTTCTTTCTGCTGGTTTTTATATCTAGATTCACTGATCTGGAAATGCTGATAAAAAACAAGATTCAGATCTAGATGAGGAAAAAACAAACAACATTCAGATGATGGATGAAGAAGAAGTGTACGTCCAACGATGGGTGGACCAGGGGGTGAATACCCTATTAACAAACAAACTCAGACCAGTGTCTATAACTTATATACACATCATAGGAAACAAAAAGTTGTTTTTCTCAGACAGACTTCCGGAGAATTGCCGGGAAGAGTGGGGGCGCTGCATCTGAAAGGGGCGGCCAATGGATCCTAAGTTTGGCTCACAAAATGTCCAGACTTTGACGAAACTCCATTGATTGTTTTTGTGCGCGTGTGTGTGAGTGCGTGTGTGTGTGTTCTACGTTATCCTTTTTCCTTGTCACTCACACGCTTTCTACGGAACATATTTTTGTCATTTTCTTCTGTAGGAAAATAATACACGAAATAATGACAAACGAACCAGAGCTTAGTGGGGGGCTCCCTACACAAACCTTCTCCCGTGTTCTATTCTAGAGGGAGATAATCTTCTTTTAATAATCGCAGATGTACAACGTACGAATAGTGATGACCACTTTATCATTTCAAGCAGATATGCTCCGTAATTAATGGATCTCGTTTCTAGTCCAAGTGAATGGATAAATAAAAATAGATTGTACACACCTTCGTCTTCTGCTGTCCCCGTTTTGATGACCTAGATTATTGTATTAATTCGCTTTATCTTTCTTTTGTTTATATGTTTACATATTCTATGTTTCGCAATCATGGCGCTTGTATTTTTCCATTCTATTTACCATAATATTGTTATAGGTTCTTATTGTTTTCTTTCCATTTATTGTGTCTGTGTGTGTGTGTGTGTGTGTGTGTGCTAACAAGTTGTTTCCCAATGTGGGTTCATTTAATTCTTTTGAATGTATTTTTTTTTTATTTTCAATTTGCAGGCTTCTTATTTCATATGTGGGCTTGTAAATTCTAGTGTAGACTTGTTATTTCTTGTGTGGGCTTGCAAACGATCATTTCTTATGTTACCTTGTAATTTCATGTGTGGGCTTTTCGTATCTTTTTGTGGGCTTGTCATTGTCTTGTGGGCTTGTCATTTATTTTGTGGGCTTTTTATTTCTTGTGTGGGGTTGTCATTTTTGTCTGAGCCTTACATTTCTTGCGTCAGCTTGTCATTTATTTTGTGGGCATGTCATTTCTGTGTGGGCTTGTCATTTCTTGCGTGGGCTTGTCATTTCTTGTGTGGGCATATGATTGTTTTGTGGGCTTGTCATTTCTTGCTATACATAGACAATTCCTAACTTAAGCTGTTAAAGTATGGAAATAACTCTTTAAAATTATGTATTTTCTTCAACTGTAGTCAGTTAAATCCAGAATTGCCTGACAACGAAGTTAAAATTAGAAAGTGTCAGAGATCTTATCTTATCTTATCTTATATAATACAGACGTTACTTCAAAAAAGAAGATGATTACGTCCTACGCGTCATGCATTTAGTCATGAATATTAACCAATGACTTAAATTCTGCCAAGTCACTGGTTTTTCTGGTTAGCTCAGGCAACCCATTCCTCTAATAGCACTAGGGAAGAAGGAGTATTTGTACAAATTTGTCCTAGCATATGGGACGAGGAATGTGCCTTTATCTTTGTGTCTTTCAGAGTATTTTATTAGATTTTGTTTTTGTATTTGAAGATTATGGTTCAGTGTTTTATGTATAATTGCTACTTTACTTTTGAATCTTCTGTCCTGAAGGCTTCCTAAATTTAGTGATTTTACTAATGGTGTTACTCTAGTCAAATGTGAATATTCGTTTGTTATGAATCTCACTGCTCTATTTTGTGTTTGTTCCAGTTTCTTAATGTTTTCTTGAGTTGAGGGGTCCCTAACGGTGGATGCATATTCTATTATTGGCCTAACAGAGGTTAAATAACATTGTAGTTTTATGTTCTTATTTGATTTATAGAAATTTCTTTTAATAAACCCTAATGCTTTGTTTGATTTTTTTATAGTTTCATCAATATGTGGATTCCATGACAGTTTTTCATTTATTATAACACCTAGGTATTTTGCGTTTTTAGTCTGTGTTACTGGTTTGCCATGAATAAGATAAGTGGAATTAATTTGTTTTAGTTTTTTTGTTACTCTTAACAACTGACATTTTTCTGGGTGGAAAGACATGCTCCAATTTGATTCCCATTTCTGTAATTCATCTAATTCTCTTTGTAAAATATCTGTGTCTTGTTTTGTTTTTATTGTTCTATATATACGCAATCGTCTGCAAATAATCGGACTTTTGTTCCTGAACTAATGCAATTTGGTAAATCATTTATGTAAATTAAAAATAGTAGTGGACCCAAGACTGTTCCTTGAGGTACACCTGAGTTTACTGTTATTGGTGTTGATTTAGAGCCATTTATTATTACAGTTTGTTCTCTCCCTATCAGAAAATCTTTAATCCACTGATGCAGTGGACCGTTAATGCCGAAATATTTTAATTTTGTAAGCAAACTATGGTGGTGAACTTTGTCAAAAGCCTTGGAAAAATCTAGTAAGATAGCATCTATTTGTTCACTATTATCTAAACCTTTAGAAAAATCATCAATTAGTCCTATTAGTTGTGTTTCACATGATCTATATTTCCTAAAGCCATGTTGGTATTGGGTGAGGACATTATGTTTGTCTAAGTGGTTTATGATATTGCTACATATTATGTGTTCTAGTATTTTACATGTGATGCTGGTAAGTGATACTGGTCTGTAGTTTCCTGGGTCAGATTTTTCTCCTTTTTTAAATAGGGGGGTGACATTAGCTTCTTTCCAGTCCTTTGGTACTCTGCCCTGGTTAAGCGATGCCTGAAAGAGTATTTTGAACACTGGGGCTAGCTCATTGCTTAGTTCTTTGAGTAATCTAGCTGGAATACCATCAGGTCCAGACGCTTTATTTGGTTTGGTGTTGGCTAATAGTTTTTTAATTCCATTTTCTTGTACTACTAAATCTTCTATGTTGTCTACTTGGTTCAAATTAAGAAATATGTCTTTGTCTCCTGGGGCTGAGAATGCTGATGCAAAGTATTTGTTTAGGATGTTTGCTTTAGTTTCATTATCATTATGTATTATGTTATGTTCATCTTTTAATGGCGCTATGCCTGTTGTTTCCATTTTCTTAGACTTAATGTATGACCATAGGTTTTTGTTGTTATCTTTAGATATTACACAAACTTGAAATCCGAGTATCCCTCTCTTGGATGGATGGTCTCTTTAGACTCATTAGCTCCATCTGGCTTTAAACCTTCATTCTAGTGTCGCAAGGAATCCACAAATTACATTTTCACCTTCTAGTCGAAGCAGTTTTTGCTGGTTTCTGGTGTCTACGCCCCCCCCCCCCCCGGCGAGCAAGTCACGTGCTGGACATGAAACCAGCGGAGCACATCCTCTATTGCAGGTACTAAAAAAGAGATGACACGTTTGGTAGATACGAGACACGTTGCGGCGTGAGGGGCAATGAAACGGCAGACGCCCTCGCAAGAGAGGGTGCTTTGGCAGTCACACATCTCGAAGCACCAAGCACGTACTTACAACCAACGGTACAAATCCGAGCACTCATTCAAGAGAATTGGTTAAAGCCCTGGGAGGAATCCGATAGAGCACGTGATGTCTGGCAGCACATGCGTCCCCAGATCGAGACGATCCATGGTGGCGTCTGAGGAGGTCAGAGCAGATATTTATTGCGCAGTGCAGGACGGAACATTGTCCTAACGGGGCATACTTTGCCCAGTTGCGTCCAAACTTTGACTCCCGATGCCGTCACTGTGGAGAGAGCGTCGAAACAGTGTCGCAAGTCTTGTACGAGTGTCCCCAGCTCCGCGAGCTAAGGGGGGACGTGTCTGAGCAGTCACTCGACTTGTACGGTGGCTATGAGGCACTAAGCCGGACGGCTAAGTTTCTTGCCAGAGCACTACGGGAGGATTGAGTCCTTCCTGCTTAGTTTTTTTCAATAGGAGTTCATCTCAGGTAGATACGAGAGGGCTTGAGAACGATAGAGCTGGAGCAATTGGATCTCACCCTTTACGGACATTGAGAAATGCTTAAAAAACATTGCCAGATAGCTAGACTGTACTGCAAGAGACTAAATCTTAGTACCGATCATTTGGTGCATGGAGGCTAAGAGATGGTACTAGACCTGGTTATTGGAAAATCATGTCATGTAAGTATAATTTACAAATAATTGAGATCATCACCTTATTAATAATTCTGCAACAATAACATTTCAGACGTTTATTGAGTTCAACAATCGATTGCAAGATGGACTCAATTTCTCATCAGTGCATCTACAACAAAGAAGTGCCCTCATAAATGAGCATTCTATTGTTAAAGTTCAAATAAATGGTATCTTTACAAGATTTTAGAAGGAGATAAATATAAAAATGGAAGATAAGCAGAACATAACAAATACATATGGACGAGGATATCCCTTAGAGATCCCTGAGCGACACGGACTCAACGCAGCAATTTGTGCAAGTTTTCGAGGTTACGGTTTTTGGGCTTTTTACAAAGCTTTTATCCACACACTTCTGTCTGGTAAAAAGTTTGTACACGTTTTTTCTCCGACGCACATTCTGGGGTTAAGTTGAAACTTTGCGCAATTATAATCCAACATAGACAACACATGAATTAAAAAAAAAAAAATTATTACTAGTAATTCATTATTTCTTTTTTACCAAACAAGGGAAAGTAATACTTCAGTATTCATCAATACAGCTAGATAGTTGAATACGTTATTTCTCCAAAAGTCATTCTCGAATCAAGTTGAAACTTTTAACATTTATTCAATGTAATGAAACCATTTTTTAAATAATGTAACCAGTTAGTTAATTAATTATTGGTAATTAATTATTATGATAGATTTCGGGAAAGGGAAGTATCTTCTACATTGTTGGGGGATATAGCTGTTAAAACGGAGTTCTTTTCCCTATTTCACTACATGGACAAGGTTTGAAACTGGCTCCCTATTGACCCCAGACAAACAGCATACGTAGCTAATACTCAAGTAAAATATATATATACGTGTCTTATGTTCTCACAGCACCTTGTTCTCTAATGTACATGACGTTTGTTCACATCGACTTATAACTTAAATTGTAATAATAAAGTTAATTTTGTACTTTGAGTATGTTGAGTGCGTTCAGTAGCTTTAATTCATTATCCTGACACCCCCCAATTTTAAATGGACCTTAATAAAAGATTCGAATGTTCAAATCCAGTTCTCAAGATTAATATGAATATTGGTATTTACTTCCTGCGAACATATATATATATATATATAATTATATATATATATATTGCTACGAATCTCCCTATCCAGGCTCGCTGCAAATTGCACCAAACGACACCTCCAACTTAAAGAACTTGACAACTCTGGGCTTTAAAATAACGTAATAGTTTAATGTCAATAAATAACAGCCAACACTTTACAATTGGTAGCACGTAACACAAGACTGTACAAATATCTCTCCGCCTAATCAACTCTTGCACTGGTCTCTCTGTCTCGTCTCGGACTTGTACTGAGCCGTTGTAACGAACTGTAGATAGGGAAGTTGTGACTCACTGGTCTATGATAACTTCGTTCTTTATATAGGGTCCCGGCTGGCCTTCTAGAACCGCACAGAACGTCGCTCGACCATTCTGGGTGGTCAGATGACTACATCCCTCGTGACGCTCCTGAGCTCTGTTCACGACGTCGATCCTTCCCGAACCATCATGTTGACACTCGTCTCGGCCAACCGTCGTAACTCGTCACGGTTGACCGCTCGTCTAGCGCTGGCCTGGGGCGATTTGCGTCGGCTGACTTCACACACACACCACTACCCCCATCTGTGCCACCGCCAGGTTTATAACAATATATATATATATATATATATATATATATATATATATATATATATATATTAAATAACCATTATAATCATTAGAATGAATATATGTTATTACAAAGCAAAAAAAAATCATAGTTCAATACAAAATATAGCTATCATTTTGGATTCGAAGTTTAGGTGGCTTGATTGTGTAACGGTATCTTCCCCCGCTCGGTCAGCGTGTTCCATTTAAAATAAATAATTGCATAAAAAATGAACCATTTATGGAGCTATTTATAGAGGAACTTGATGGGCTTCCGTCGGTGTACGCCATCTTAGTTTTGTTACGTCATCTGTTTAGTGACACACCAAAGAGAAAGGAGAAAAACGCCCAAAAAGTAATGTTCTTTTTTACAAACAGAAAACTGACGAATGTAAAAAAAAAAAAGCATGGTTTGATATCGCCAAGAAATTGACGTCCACAGTCTGATTGTCACTGCCGTAGCTGGTCACATGACTTAAGATTTGGCGGGAAATTGAAGAGCAGAAGAAATGCTTAAAGGATTTTTTTTTTTTAATACAAGACCTCCTTTATACAACTTATAATAAATCTTGTCTTCGAGTTCGAAGATTAATGACAAGTGCAACTTATAGAGCAGAACGTCAGCGTTGATTAAAGGTTCTATGTTTCTTATAGAGTGATCATTTTGCATAAATATAGACTAATTAGAAATTAATTTTTTGGCGTCATCAAAACTTGATCTTCATTAGCAGAAGGTGAATACAATTATTCTTTACTTTATTAAATTCTTGAATTGATAATGCATTTCAGTCTAAGATTCTCGAACGCGATAGTCCTTTCAGAACCGATGTTGTATCTAGATCTAGACCTAGTTTAGATAAGATAAGATAATTTTTATTGGTCCAATCAAATAGAAACTCAGTTTAACTACAATAACAAATGCAATACGAACAACATTCACACATGAAACACATACACACTTACAACCAGCGCTTTATGAATTAGACTTCCATGTACTTCTCGATGACGACAGCTGACCGACAGTGGGATGAAGGAGTTTTTAAATCTTTCTGTTTTAGTCCTAATGGAAAGGAGACGACCACTTCGTTCAGATCTTATGTAACAGTTTGGTTTAAAAAAAAAAAATTGATATTATTATTTGTATTCTTTCACAAATTTAAATGGTCAAAATAGAGTTTGAGCTAGTATTTTTTTCCTAAAAATGTACATGAACTTAAAATTTATACGAAAATCTTAGAGCCGTTTATATATGCATGTATCTATATTACATGTATCTATCTATCTATCGATCTATATCTATATCTATCTATATCTATTTATATATATACGTGTTCAGTCAGGTTTCATCCACCCACCCATATTTCTCCATGAAGTTCTGATTTAAATAGAGATATTTAAAAAACAAATTAATTAAATCAAATCAGTAATACATTTTTAATTTATTTTTGGCATTCGTTCGTTCGGGCGATTTTCCGCCTTTCAATCAAAACTCGCATTGATTTCTCGTGAATGACAACTCACTATCAACAATATAAAGGAAATTGACGTTTGCCTTGACAATATTTGACAACATGGGGACCGGAGTGGACCGAGCTAGGAGACACTCACACACACAGGCGCCCCGTAAACACTCACGCACACCTTCCTGCTCTCTGCACCGGATACCTTATTTTTAAAGACACACACAAATATAAGGTCTGGGATACTCTGGACGTAACTTTAGGAATGATTCCAACTGTTTATGTGATAGACCAGGGGTTGCCAACATTTTGTTTCCAATTCAGCTTTTTTTTTTATTTCTTGAGATTCGCCACTTACGTGTTAACCTCCTCTTGAGTCCTTTAGAGTAAGGGAACTTAGATACATTTGGCAATAACACATACTCTTTATGGAGGGTGCTCGCTAGAAAAGCGGATAACTTTTCAAACAGCTAGAGTAAAGTGCGAAGTTCGAGCAGCCCCGATTTGTCAAGAGGTTCGAACAGTTCACTTTTTGTTGCTAAAACTTTTTTATTTAAATGTTTATTAAATTACTACTATATTGCTACTGCGCATGCACCTTTTTTCTTCACTTCCGACACATACTATTTCCTTTTCCTTGTAAAGGCTAAGTTCATGGTGAGGTCAAACTCAGGAGGTGTGGAATTATTCTTTTTTACTACCTTTACTACCTAGTAGTGAAGGAAATGGGTAATTGGCTTAAGGCTATTTTTTAGTCTGATTGCTCATATATATTTATTTATAGCTTTTATATAGCGCTACTTTCATGCTTATAGCATGCTCAGAGCGCTTTGGTCCAATCTCATTTGTGGACCAGTGGGGGTATCTAGGAGTTGGTCTTCCGTGCTGCCTTTAGGCGCTCAGTAAACACAACTCTGCCCGAGTCGGGTGTCGAACCTCGAGCCCCCTTCTAGGTAGTCAAGCCAAGCCAAGTTCAAGCGCACTTAGCCTCTCGACCACGCTTCCCACGTCAGCATAAAGAGACTATTTGAAGTTGTGGAGGATGGGAAATGGTGCAATGGATGGTGTTCTTGCGATGGAGTAAAAAAGAAAATGACTTTATAGTGAAAAGTAAATATTAAAACATGTTTTTAGATATATTTTCTTTGATCTGTTCGAACCTTCCATCAACCCATTCGAGCTTACTAACTGGGGAAAAATCCGCTCGAGGTAAAGTACGCTTGGCGATACCTACCCTACACCTCTTTGAACTGATATTTAATTTTAACCAAGCCTAGTGATACATTAAATTTGATCTATTTTTATAAAAAAAAGGACGAGGAATTCAAAGATACCATCAGTTTTTTTATAGGTCAGACCGTTACGGTGCTATTAAAATCCAAAAGTGAAAATTGGTGCCAGCGGCCTTAACAATTTCGAACTTTGCACTTTACTCGAGTTATTGTTACAAAGAATAACTTTTACAAACTTTTTTTAGTGGCATATGTTATATTACACTCTTAGATGCTCGAAATGTCCGTGCACTTCAGAGTCTTCACATAGAAATCCAAGCTCGTGTAGCGTTTTGAAGTGTTGTGAGATATCGTTCCAAGTTCTTCCCAATCTGCTTTTCAAATCATCAAGAAATCACGTGGACAATTCTGAGCCTCTGGTAATAACAAGCTCCAAATCAAAATAAGTATCTCGCATTCTATTCATAAATCTTTATCTGACCCTCAAACATTCCACTTTTCTAACGACGCCCTTGTATGATAAGTTTGGCCAGATTTAGCAGTTGTAGAGACATAGATTTCAAATAGGCTGAACTTCTATTTCGTCAAATAAAATATTGTGCTACAAAGGGAAGAAAAATTGATTCTACGGTAATAAAACTCGCACACGTATTATCTTATAGTGGCTGTTCTCAACCAATTAAGCGACCCCTTTTCACAATAGTTCATAGCCGTAAAATCTTGTTTTTGCTAATGTTATAAAATCGTAACTATAATGTAAAATCTGATAGAATTAACAAATCTGTCTGTTTAATAACTCTGTGGCATTTTACGTCTCGTGAGACGATCTTTTCCCTTTGCAACTTCTTGTGTGACTAAAGAGGCCAAACCTTGATACACAGCTGCGATCGCAGGTTGGGCATATATAATCACCAGGCGCCGTTGCATTTTCACCCTTCTTTATGCTTCTGTTGTGTATGGCATCTGCAATCTTTGACCCTTCCTTTATGCTCTCTCTCCATGAGGATCTGTCCAGTTCCACCTCTTCCCAGTTGCCAGTGTCGATTTTGAAGAGCTTCATGTCGCGTTTGCATACATCCGTATAACGTAAAAGTGGGCGACCAGCGGCTCTCCTGCCTTCTATTAGATCGCCATACAGGATGTCCTGTGGAAGTCGACCTTCTGGCATTCTACGAACGTGGCCAAGCCAGCCAAGGCGTCTGCTGCTGATAACAGAGCGGATGTCCTGGCACCCTGCTCTTTGTAGCACTTCCTCATTGGTTATCTTATCTTGCCACCTTATTTTAAAGATCCGCCTTAGGCATCGGAGGTGGAAAACATTCAGCTTTTTTTCCTGCCATGAGTAGGTTGACCATGTTTCACTTCCGTACAGCAAGGTGCTCAACACACAGGTCCGGTAGACTAGGGCTTTAGTACTGTTAGTCAGCAATATGTTGTCCCAGACTCTTTTCTGCAGCTGTGACATGGTGGCCATTGCCTTGGCTATCCTTTTTTTTATGTCTTTATCCAGTAGAGTGTTGTTGGATATGATGGAGCCAAGGTAACAAAAGTGATCAACAATTTCTAGTGGTTGGCCATTAATGCTTACTTGAGGTGCAGTGTTTGTGTTTTGAACAAGTATCTTAGTCTTGCTTTGACTGATGTTTAATCCGAACTTCTGGCAAGCAGCAGATAATTTGTCAACCAGGCACTGTAGCTGAATATCAGTATCAGCCACAATAGCTGCATCATCAGCATACAGGAGTTCCCTGACGAGTAGCTTCCTAACCTTGGTTTTTGCCCGCAGCCTTGAAACATTAAATAGTTTTCCAGAGGATCTTGTATGGAGAAACACACCTTCGTTTATGTCGTTGTACGCATAATGCAGTAGACAGGAGAAGAATATGCCAAACAGAGTAGATGCGAGCACACATCCCTGCTTGACACCACTGCAAACCTCAAAAGGTGCTGATTGGGCTCCATTGAATTTGACAGTGCATTTAGTTTCCTCGTGAAAACACTCAATGAACTGCAGTAGTTTGGGAGGGCAACCAATTTTTCTCAGGAGTTTGAAAAGGCCACTTCTGCTGACCATGTCAAAAGCTTTAGTCAGATCAACAAAAACGATGTAAAGGGGTCTGTCTCTCTCTCTGAATTTCTCCTGCAGTAGTCGTAGAGAAGATATCATGTCTACAGTGGATCTACCACTCCTGAATCCACACTGAGACTCTGGGTAGACTCTAGAAGCTATCACTTGCAGCCTGGATAGTGCCACTCTAGCAAAGATCTTGCCCACTATACTGAGGAGAGAGATACCCCTGTAATTGTTGCAGTCACTCCGATCCCCTTTGTTCTTGTATATTGTGACTATAGTTGCGTCACGCATGTCCTGTGGGACATGACCTGTTTCCCAACAGCGGCAGAGGAGAATATAGAGTTCAGGGAGCAGGAGTGATTCGTTGACTTTCACTACTTCCACTGGGATACCATCACTCCCAGGAGATTTTCTATTTTTTATGCAGCTAATTGCATTTTAAGGTCACTGAGGCTCGGAACTAATAACTAAACTATAAATATTTCTGTTTGTAATTAATTACAAATAAATGAGATTGTAATTTTATGATTTGCATTTATTTACTTTTATATCGTGATCAACATATTTATTTGTTATACTTATGTTATAATTTGAAACGGGGCGTTTCGTCACACCATTTAATGGATAGTAATTGAAACTGTTACAAATAAACACTTATAGTTATACACAGTTTGGAAGGACCATGATTCATATGTTCGTATCATCTATTCTCGAATGACAATTATATTTGTTAAAAAAAAGTAGCTACCCAGGAAAATGTGTTCAGTGTTGAGGGTTTTTTTAGACAAAAATCTTAGGAGGCCGCTGGAAAATTGTGATTCAACCCCCAAAGGGTGTCGATCCACAGGTTGAGAACCCCTGTCTTTTAGCTTTAAAAAAATTAGCAAGCTTATCTATACTTCCTTTATCCTGTACATCAGATACACCACAAAATTAGCTCTTTATAGTTTTTCCCAACATAAATGAAAATCTCTGATAGTCCTATATCTACTACAAAAAGCCAATGCACAAGAGTACTTTCATTCATAAGTTTCTTTTGTGGTCTAGAACATATTTCTCGTTCATTGCTGTTTCTAATGAACTTCTTTATATCTACGAAATAGATTCAAATGCCTAATTAATGTGCACATACCTATATATATATATATATGAGTTAAGTCAAGGGCATGGAGACATCGATGATGACTCTTTCACAACCTAAAGTCATCTGCCTCTATCTCCTACTCACGAAATATAGCCCCGTCCACTTCTATATGTCACCCACACATCTTTTCTTCTGCCTCCTCCTAATTATTTTGCCTGGCACGGTGCCTTGCATGATCGTCTTTAATCTGCTAATTTATGGAGCTGCACAAATGTTAATGATTTAAAAAGGGAGTTTGAAGGGTCAATTTAATGTAATACATTATTTCAAAATAACGAAGAATTGGGTATAGAAGATAGATTGTAATAATAAGGCTTGTCTTCGAGTCCGAAGATTAGTGAGGATTACAATATTTCCCGTGGCTTTTTCAGACCTAGCTGTGACCTACATATTTTGCCACACAAGGGCGAGAATAACTATTGTCCGCAGGTGGTCAATTTAGATTTTCTTTTGGTCTCAAATGTGTATTCCGCGGCCTTCGTGAGTGACCTCCAGCTGTCTCGTTCTGAGACCTCATGCCACCAGGTGCTCTCTTCTATGTCAGCCAAGGAAAGTTGACGACCTCCAGCTGTCTCGTTCTGAGGCCGCATACCACCAGGTGCTCTCTTCTATGTCAGCCAAGGAAAGTTGACGACCTCCAGCTGTCTCGTTCTGAGGCCGCATGCCACCAGGTGCTCTCTTCTATGTCAGCCAAGGAAAGTTGACGACCTCCAGCTGTCTCGTTCTGAGGCCGCATGCCACCAGGTGCTCTCTTCTATGTCAGCCAAGGAAAGTTGACGACCTCCAGCTGTCTCGTTCTGAGGCCGCATGCCACCAGGTGCTTTCTTCTATGTCAGCCAAGGAAAGTTGACGACCTCCAGCTGTCTCGTTCTGAGGCCGCATGCCACCATGTGCTCTCTTCTATGTCAGCCAAGGAAAATTGACGCCTAAGCTGGTCTTTGAAGCGTTTCCGTGGGGCGCCTCTGTTACGCCGACCACCTTTTAGCTCACCAAAAAAGACTGCCTTTGGCAAAGATAGATTCTATAGATACTATAAATTTGTTAATATCTTGCTTCACTTCAAATTCGTTTCTATTAACAAGGATTACATACAATTCACATTAGCACACAAAAACTAGCCCAGTTGTTCCCTAAAGAGAAAAAAACACATCACGTTATTTATAACAGTAACCTTGAACGAGCCGGCCACGTTATTGAGGTGGCCAGCGCTGGTAATAGGATTGAAGACAGGAGATGAAGGGTGTATCAGGTCGGGGGCCTGGATGGGCGCCTAGCTCCACCTTCACGCCTTTACTGTCAACTGCGTTGAAAAAAAAATAGCGTCTGTTTTATTTAATACCCCCCCCCACCCCCAGAACTACTTATGACATTTTGTGTGTGTATTGGGTGACAGGTAGATCACTTCATTATTGTTGCAACTTGTGTCGTTTGCCAATCATTGTTTTTTTTCTAATATTTTTAATGAAACTTTTACTCTTTGACATAATATGTTTGAGTGCCAGATGACAAGATACTATTAAGGCTTATTATTACGATGTCTTGGTTGATGTTATAAGATAGTTGTGAAGAAATAAGTTCCTTTAATTGTAAGTTCCTTTAATTGTAAAGAATTTACTAGTAACATATGTACAACTCCATTCGATGTTTTTTCCTTCTCTTTGTTTACAACATACCTTGTGGTCGGTCTCCAGCCCACTAACTGGGAAAGGTACACAACACTTGACCGTGGGTCACGGTTGGCCACACATGCCGTATAGTAACCGGGTCACAACAATAGTGTTAATCAGACAATGCCTTTCTGATGTTCTAATTATATAGCGAAGTATGACGTTTTGGCGCCGCCGTTTTGGCGCCGCCGTTTTGGCGCGAAGGACGTTTTGGCGCGAGCCGATTTTGGCGACGGGACGTTTTGGCGCGAAATACATTATGTACGTTTATTGTATTTTTTCTTTTAAAAGAATTATTCATATCTATGTTTTGCATGAGTGTTTGTGTTAAGACATATTTTTCACGAACTAAATGTAAATGTGAGTTTGATTTTCACATCATTTTCTTTAATAAACATTTTGGCTTGTGTATGTGTGTTTATGAAGAGGCACACTTTTATTTTGAAAAAAGTTTTTTAAGATATAATTTTAAAATTAAAAACAAAATGAAACGATGATAGACTAAAAATGGGTGCAATTATTTGTTTACTTTAACATTGGTTTATTTAATGACTGTATTGTATCTCCAGCTATACATACCAAACACTTGCTAATAATAAGTAAAAATATAATACATGTACCATGTTTCTCAAAATACTATAAGTTAAGTATAAATAGACACCATGGTTATTTGCCTAAGTCGCTGGAATTCAAGGGTTCATTAAAAAAAAGCTACGTGCTTAGTAAATTATCGTCTAATGATATCTCGCGCCAAAACGTCCCGTCGCCAAAACGGCTCGCGCCAAAACGTCCCGTCGCCAAAACGGCTCGCGCCAAAACGTCCCGTCGCCAAAACGACGTGGCCAAAACGGCGTCGCCAAAACGGCTGCGCCAAAACGTCACGTATGGTTATATAGGGTTGTGTGCTTTAGACAGCATCTGAATTCTCCAACAATATCGGGAGGCCGGAGCTAGCACTTTGAATTATAAACTCAAAAACTCAAATCTTTTTTTTCTGGAAATTGGAATCACTTTAGTAATATACACACTACATAATTGCATCAGTGCAATTTAATTTAAATTCATTTACTCTAGTTTGAGATCTCTCTAGAAACTGAATATGCAAGATTTATATTCAATGTATTGTAGATTCACTGATGACAAAATAAGAAGCTTTTTATTTGGTTGGAATAATTTGAAGATCAATCTAATTGAAATCTGGACAGAAAGGTCTCTGGGCACTAGCGTCGAAAAAAATGTCGGCTTTCATACTGAACAATTAGCGTTTTATACCCTGTAGACCGTATTTTTGTCAATAACTTATCTTTATCTTTATCTTTTCTTAGTCTGTTGAACCGTTAGGGCACCATGCAGGATTCGTCTGTGTCTTTCTCCATTCCTCTCTGTCTTTTGCCTTAGTTAGAGCCTCTTTCAATGGCAGGCCCGTCACTTATTTTACGTTGTCCTTCCTTGCTTTCTCTGTCTGCCTCTTCTTTTTCCTGGTACTTTTCTGTCGTGAATTTCTTTGATTATATCGATGCTTACCCGTAGTGTTTGTTTTACATTTTTAATTCAAGTGAGATTGTGTACTGGCCATATTTCGTGTCTTGACCTTTACTATGTATGTAGTTATTTTCGTCATTTAGTGTTATAAAGCTTTAGAGGTTAACATGGTTTTTTGTCTAATTAAAGTCTTTGCGAGCCCCCAAAGTTTTCATAATATTGCCATAGATTTTAAGCTTGCGTTTTTTTTTACGATAGTTATAATTTTTCAAAGTTCAAAAATAAAGAGACCTACAAATCTATTTAGGTCTAGAGCCAATATGGCGTAGCCAGCCGTAGAACCCAAATGTATTCGGTAACAGTCAATTTTAAGTGGCTTTAATTGTATTGAAGCTTATAAGCGTTGCTTATATTATCACGTAAATCTAATAGAGATGACGTCAACAGATCTAGACTAGATCTCAAATAGTTCTAAATCAGAACTTTAGTTCTAGGGTTAGACCTACATGTCCATATAATAAACATACCAATAAATGATCACTTAAGCATGACTTCCCCGCTGACAAATTCAAAACATGCAGACGTTCACCGTTAAGTATTCAAGCAGCTGTCGGTGTCACGGGTTCAAAACTCAATAGAATCAACCTTTTTAGCGGCCCCCGAAAGGGGAAAAGACGCTATTAGTTTTGTGTGAAATGTCTGTCCGTCTGTCCGTCCGTCCCGTTTAGATCTCGTAAACTAGAAAAGATATTGAAAATCCGACATCACAATATTTTAGACCATTCAAAGTTCTGATGCAACGGCTACTTTTTTTTTTCTGAAAGCGAAAAATCTAATTTTTAAAATCAGTTATGCAAGCAGTTTTTTAGAGAGAAAAAGCTAATTAGTATGTATTATAAGTTAGACCTAATGTAAAACGAATAGTAATCTTATAATCAGCATTTTCTTAAACATTTATTTATTTGAGCATTCGAATAAAAGTTAGAGTCTTTTTAAAACAATAACATCAATTATAAGACTTCATGTAGGCCAGGAGAGGCGCGGTAGCTGAGCGCTTAGCTTCCGGGTTCGAATCCTGGTGAAGACTGGGATTTTCAACTTCGGAATCCTTGGGCGCCTCTGAGTCCACCAAGCTCTAATGGGTACCTGACATTAGTTGGGGGAAAAGTAAAGGCGGTTAGTGGTTGTGCTGGCTACATGACACCCTCGTTAACCGTAGGCCACAAAACAGATGAACTTTACATCATCTGCCCTATAAGTCACAAGGACTGAAAGGGGATCTAGTCAGGTCAGGTTCACATCTAACTTTGCATTCACTTGCACCTATCCTTTGATCTGCTGGACCTTTTGGGGCACTACATAAGATAGATCGGTCAACCTTCTTTCTCCATTCTTATCTCTCATTTGTCTTTGATATAATTTCATTTGGATGTTCTTTCTGAAAATATTGAAGCCTGCCTGTGTGAACCACTTCTGAGGCCGATTTTGACTTTGTGTTTCCACACAAACTGTCTTTGTAACCTTGTTTTTTCTAATTATTTTTCATTTTTGAAGTTTAATAATATTGTCTTTAAAAAAAAATATTTTAAAAATGATTTTCTTGTTTTCCTGCATTTTTTAGGTCACACCATCTCGACCTCACTATTTCTCTATATCGCTTTTTCTTTTATACGTTGTTACTTTTTTTTTTTCCTTAAAGGATGTAAAACTTACTTACTTATATTTAGGTCCTACCGCGCCGTTCGGCACATTGGGCGGCAAGCTGCTCTCCACAAAGATCTGTCACTGGCAATGTCTGAAGCCTCTTCCCACCTGGTGACTATAGGTATGAGGTTTTCCATGAAAGTGTGGCGCCAATACGATGAAAGCGCAAACAGGGACGTCCTCGAATGTAAAACGGATCTTTAGAATTATATTGTAAACAAAGAGCAGATTACTCTGCATCAAAACTTATTCTAAAAAACCCCAACGGCATCCTAATTTGAATGCGATTTCTGCAATGTGGAAATATGGAAAATATAAATTATTCTGTAAACAAATGTATTTTCCTGCGCTTTTTTTTTTCATATTGACTAGCTCAGCTTGATATAGAGAACTTAATCTTGAGATATCTTTAATAAATATCCTGGAATCACTTTTTTTTTAAAAGGCGGGGGCGGTGAGATTTTTGTAAGGGCTTAGACTCATTGTGTAATTAGCCAAGGATTAAGTAACGGGTGAATCTAAAATAAACTGTTTAATATTGGCAGCTAAGCAATATCTAATTTTAATTAGTTAGACGAATGCATCTATTTATGACATTACAAAGACAATTCAGTCAAAAGTTCTACACAGCAACCGCTAAGTTTATATCCCCAGTGCTTGGTGCATTAAGCAATTAACCGATGTGGTGATTGCTTTAAGCGTGGCGTCACTTAAAGAGCTGAGTCACAGGTTCCGGAGTTACTCAGATTTATTACTGCCATTACATCTCTTAAAACATTTAGTCTTATTGCTACTGCAAGAGATATCGGGTCGTCTATACTAAAGTAATGTAAAACACTAAAGTGTTATTGATGAATCAAGTTCGCGTCTATATTGCCTCTACTAAAGTGTTGTTGTTTTTTTACCTAAATTAATCGGACATTTTAGTAATAATCAACTCGGCACTCAATACTGTTTAATATGTCTAGTACGAATTATTCTAAAACAAAGTAAGCCCAAGATTTGATTTAACTATCACGTGAACAACCTCTGATCCCAATCGCAGATTAACCCTTACTAATACAGTAGCAGCTTATTGAAATATCCACAAACGAGACACTGAAACCAATGTCTAATCAAGGTTACCACAAAATTCTGGTTACAAAAACAGATTTTAATTTTGTATCCTGCGTTATGGGTCATTGTAAAGAATTTGTTCATTGCTTTTCCGCATTCGTATTTGGTACACCATGGATTCATGGCCGTAATAAACCTCGTCACCAATAAAAGAAATTGGCGCTCGTTTCAATGTGTGGTTCCATCTTACAAACTTTAAGCCGGACACAATTTTTTAAAAGTTCATTTTAAGGAAAAGTAATAGTTTCAATAAACACTCATCCGACAATTTTTTAAATATATATTTGTAACTGATATACTGTGCATTTATGTAGCATTTTCACTTAGTGGTCCGTAGGCAAGTTTTTATTAATTCAAGGGTTACTAGGATCAAAAAAGGTTTGAGAACCTTTGAACTAAAACATGTGGACAGAAGTTTCAATCATCTGATCGATAGGCAGCACAAAATATTTCTCCAGTATTCCCTTTGGTCTACAAAAGAGATTTGACCATAGCGCACTGAGCTTTCTTTAACTCTTTCTCTTCGTAATTATTTACCACATTCTGGTGGAATCAATGCTGGTATCGTCAGTTAGGAGAGAAAGAGTTAAGCATAGAAGCTGCACTATTCAAAAGCAGTTTAATAAAATAGCGTTCACTGTTTAACCACTTGACGACATTTGAGGAAGAGGGGTTACCTGGGAGAAGTCTTTGGGCGCTCAGCAGAGACAAGTCACCTTGAGGCGGGACTCGAACTCTAGTCTCCTTAATAGGTAGACAAGACCAGAACCTCTCAAATCTTCAGATGTATTTAATTTTTTGTTATTGTGACTGTAAACAATGTGGGTGGGAAGCTCCTACAAAACAGCATATCACGTGACTGCTATTTATGCACATAACGCTACTCATTACATATAACTATGGTTCAGTGCTTGTACAGCATAGGAGCCTAATTGTGCACTTCATGTGTAGTATATGATACACTACTTATTAATTGTTGTTTTAAATTATATTCGACTTATGTGCATACTAAATAGATTTTGTTTAAAATATAGTAGCTAGTATGTCAAAAAGTATTTAAATTAGTAAAACAAATAGTTTAAAAAATTTTTTGACAAAAATCTAAAACCATCGCATAAATAAAAAAAAAAGAAATATTAAAATATGCCTTTACACGTGGAAGATCCGTGTTTCAATTCCATCTGAAATGACTTTAATTTGTCGCTATATTTTATTAGTACTATTATTATTATTTACTATTATAGTAAATAGTTGTAAAAATGGTGTAATTTTAAGAAAAAAAATGCTTCAATATTTGATTTAAAAATTTAAATTTTTTGCTTTTGGAAAAGATAATAGTAGCTACTGCGTTAAATCTTTGAAAGATCTAAAACACCATGCTATCAGATTTTTAATATCGTTTCTAGTTTATGATAACTAAACGGGACGAATACCACACAAAACGAATAGTGGCTATTCCCCTTTCGAGGCAGGTAAAAATTACAAACTCTAGAATTAATATGTCAGCATCAAATATGGTAATGCTGTCGCTGTCTAGTATGTGGCAATAGAAAGGTTCTGATCAGTTTGACCTTCATCTTTTCCTATCCTTTGCAATTAACTGTGGCAAATTTACAACGCACTAATTTGGTATTGTTATCTATTGAACAGTAACTGGTGGGAAAAAAAAATTATTGATAGTATTGCCAGCAAGAAATTACGTGATATTTATTTGTAGTGTTGTTTTTTAAATATTTTTTTCAGCATTACTTTAAAAGCAATAAATACATATTATTTTTTAATCTTCTAACGTTTTTTTTTAAAGGGGGGGGGGAATCCTTAGGATCTGCCGCACCTGGCATCATATACCCTAGCTACGCCACTGTCTTGATGCATGGTCCTGTTCATAAAGTTAAACCCATAAAATACATTTTCACGTCTATTCTTGTCAAGTAATCTACTATTTGGTATCCATTAAAGACAAGACTAACCACAAGGCTAGACACACACACACAAAAAAAACTGGCTTGGTAGCCGTGTGCCGAAGCCCTAATCTCCAGGATCCTACACTGTCGTTCTCACAGATCCAACTTCTCACGGAGAGGTGACTGGGCCGACGTAAACCAGCACGGGTCACGTGACAGGGGAAGTTTCAGGATTACGTGCTGGTGTGAGTTAATCTGATCCCAGAATCCTGGTTACGAGATATAGACCATTAAGACTTATGCTTGTAGCGTCGGTATGATTTTTGTTTTTGATTTTGGAATAGGCCGTTTCCGCTTCTTTAACTTTGGCCTGTCATAACAGGGCTATACATTAGAGCCATTTATGATGGCTATTGTCTCGTTAAGTGACTACTGTTGTCTCTTTGCGCTGATGTGTTTGCCCTGTGTTCGGGGGGGGGGGGTGTCGTGGTGAGATGAGTCTGGTGATCTGATGCTACGGATTTTGTCCAATGGAACTTTGATTAGCCTGATTTGTATCATCAGGTAGTCAAAATTTATATCATAGGAAATGAATTACAGTAGAACGTCGTTTATCCGAACGTTTATTATCCGGAGCGTCAAATATCCGGACCAGTTTTTTTTTTTTTTTTTTTTATCAACCACATGTACTGTGATGCACATATACTGTATGAATACGAAAAATAAGTGATTATTTTCCACAATAAAGGTAAAATTGCGACATTTGTCACCTATTTTGCTCGTTCTTCACGCACGTGTCCCGCATGTGATGATTTTCAATATTCGTATAGTGTCCGGTTGCATATACTGCATGGATCGGTTTTCGGTTATCCGAACAATCGCGTATCCGAACGGTGTCCGGTCCCAATTGAGTCGGATAAACGACGTTCTACTGTATAATTATTACAGAATTTTATTTCAGTGGGGAAATGTTTGTCAAAAGTTTGTCACCAAAAAAAAAAAATTCGACTTTGATATTTTTGTTTAAAGATATATGTGTGTGTGTGTATACGTGTGCTTGTGTAAGTGTTGGATTGTAAGACCAGATTTGTTTCCACTTTTATTGGACCAGGATGGAGATGAACACAAGAATAATGGCTCTGTTGTTGGGGGAAGGAATACTTCAAGGCTATACTCATTAGCGTTATGGTCATAGAAAGTTGTCTTTTTGTTAGTGAGTACATAGCTTGATGGTAATAATCCATCAGACATCACCAAAGATGTAGAGATTAATTATATACACACACACAAAAATTATTCAAGATTAAGATTTAATTACTCGATGTTATTGCTTTTACGATGTGCGGCTGGTGTTTGGCTGGTGTGTGGATGATAGGCGTTAAACGCTTGGCTATCTATTGCGGGGGGGGGGGGGGGTTGAGTTCGAATTCCCACTTTAGCTGTCTTTGATGAGCGCCTCAAGGCAGCACGAAAACCTTTTTTTTTTTTTTTTTAAGATATTTTCATTGGTCTACAAAAGAGATCGGGGGTGGGGGGGTATCTTTACGACATTTGAGGAAACGAGGTATCTGGGAGGAGCTTTGTATTCTTTCTCAGGGCAATCAGCAGTCGCGTGTCACCTCGAATCAGGATTTGAGCTCAAGCTCTTTAATAAATAAGTTTTGGGATTTTATTTCAGTGGCATTTCACATCTCGTTAGACGATCTTTTCCCTTTGCAACTTCTTGTGTGACTAAAGAGGCCAATTCTTGATACACAGCTGCGATCGCAGGTTGGGCATCTGTAATCACCAGGCGCCGTTGCATTTTCACCCTTCTTTCTGCTTCTGTTGTGTGTGGCATCTGCGATCTGAGACACTTCCTTTATGCTCTCTCTCCATGTGAATCTATCCAGTGTCACTTTTTTCCAGCTGCTAGTGGTGATTTTAAGGAGCTTCCTGTCGCGTTTGCATACATCCGTTGCTTGTATATAGGGTCATTTTTATATGGTCCTATTCCGCTTAGTCCCGGTTCTTTTTTTTTTTTTAAAAGGAAACCTCAGAATTTGCGGTTCTTTTGTGAAGTTGAATTATCTGGGAAGTTTCCGAGCTGCTTAAAGGTGTTCAGAGTTTATCTTTACATTTATAAAGGACTTTAAAATTTTAATTTAATATGTAAGCATTAAGTGTGAAAATATTGGTGAATTTGTTATTGAATATGTCGCATAGATAAGTTTAGAGAAGTTGAACTAGATCTATTTACTGTTGTACTTTTATAATAACACGTGCTTTACTTTAATTAATTAATAAGAAATTAATTGACTATAATATACATTTCATATCTGGCGAATTACAAATGTCATTGTTTCTACTGGAAGTAAGTTTCCCACTGAAGTCTATGTTTAGTACAGCGAGTTTCAGATCAGGATAATAACAAAAGACAGCCCTTTATGTTCTGTCCTAGTATCAATGAATATCTTCAAAACTTTGCATATACACATATATTTAAAAAAAAACTGCGAAGTCTATTTCTAAGAATTACATTTTTTTTCTCACTTTAATACATATTAACATAACGATTCGTCAAATATCAAAACACAACGACTTAAACACAATATAACAAAACTCAAGAACAACAACCCAACTTGAGACAATCCCAGTTTAATTAACTTCCTTGATTCCAAACATAGCGGCGATAAAATATAGCTCTATATATTCCATATAGTCTGATTGGTTCAATGTTTTGCTTTAGATTTGAAACAAAAAAAAGATCTAGGTGTGGAAGTATATGCCTAGCGATCACATCTCTTTGATGAAAGCAACAGGACGAAAAATGAAGCGACAACATAACATGACTTTAAACATCATTGCCGTTAACTTTTTTCATTAATTACATTGTGATATTTGCAAAAAATTAACGATCTTATCGGTAAAAGACGATCTGCATATTACTTAATTATTAATTAACAAAATCGCTAGTCTTCATCAAGTATGATTTCTTTGTATAATCAGACAACTAAATACATTAACATCTATCAGTTCCATATACTTTGTAGGGAATGTTCAGAAATGCACTGTACTATAAAGAAATGTGTAGATCTATATATTTTTTTACAGAAATATAGTAATGCTTATTTGCATAATTAGATAAAGACATTAAATAGCCGAAATAAACAAGTTGAATAGCACAAATAGTAATGTCAATATCTATCGTAATTTATAACTATTCATTGTATAAACTATTATTTCTCTAATGCAACCAATGGTTTCTAATTCAATTGCATTTGAGTTTTTATTATTTTTGTCTAATTTAAATAAAATGCAAATTAGAAATGTTTCCTTCGGGTCCGAAATAAATTCCTAGCTGAAATATTATTAGATCCCATTTCTAATTAAATTCAAAGGATGTCACTACAAGACACTCATGAAACGATGGATGCTGTTTCGGAAAATCCATTTGTTGTTACAAGATGTTACAAAATCAAAAGTAAAATGAAGATGTGCAAGATGGTGTGCTATTAAAATGATACACATGTTACTGAAACTGAAGGAGAACAATACTATCGATTTACAAACAATAAGTTGATAACGTTTGAACACATTATTCAAGGTGATAAAAACCAAATCGAAAACAAACAAAAAACGTATTTACACGGATTTCATCAAAGAGAGATGTTTGCAGTATTTCCGTTAATTATTTCTCAAAAACTCAACATAATACAACAAAAAGAGGTTCAATTTAGTTTCTGGTTCATCATCACCCATTCTCGTGAAATACATTTTTTTTTCTCGTCTGCAATATCCACGTTTCTCGTTTGCTTCTTCCTTATGTCGAGCGTTTCTGTTTACTCTTGTCTGCTTATGACGTCGCTCGACCAACAACGTCATGGACTACTTTACGTCGACTTGACTGTTTCCTTAATTCAGAGAAGAAAAAGAAGAAAAAAAAAACAAAGTTTATATCAGTCAACTCAAAAATCTTTCTAGATTCTAAAAATACAAAATGTACAAATACAGAGATTTATATTACAAATATTCTTAACGACTGTCCCAGACCTGGAACTACGTTTCGACTGACCTGGGAAGCTACATTCTCATGTCTTATAGTAAAAATAGTAAAGTATCCCATTTCAGACCTTAAAATCTATAAGGTAGGTGATCTATTTCTATGGCCGACGCTCATCGAGGGTGTCATGTGACCAGCACAACGATCGACTGCCTTTACTTTCCCCAATTGAAGCCAGGTACCCAATAGAATTAAATGCACTCGGGGCGTCCAAAAATTATGAAATTCAAAATCCCTGTCTTCACCGAAATTTAGACTTGGGACCCCAGGCTCGAGCGCTTTACAGTTTGAGACCAGCAGTGTCGCAGGTTCTGCCAGGCCCGGGTACGCTGTTCTGCCTCAAAGTGGCAGTCATATGGAAACGGTTACTTGAGGGGGTAACTAGGCCAAATGAATGCCAAAACAAAACTCCCGTGGGAGTGTCCAAGGGTACGCGAGAGTGGACCCATTGCACGGACTGAGTTGAAAGAGAGCTCTCATGACCATGTCAAAAATCCATGCGCCGTTCCTCAAGGGACCGTTAAATTAATGGCGAGTTCCCCCATGGTTAGCTTGGTATAACATAGGAAGATGGCAGAGGCTCCCGGTAAACTCGGTCCTTTGGCCATGTCTAGCCCATGCGTCCGGAGCCAGTTATGTTGGAAATAGCAATGCTTTATATAGGCATTGACTTGGGTCTCGTCCAGACAGAACGGTGGTTCAGACAGGTTTTTTTAAAGTTAACTGTTTGACGCTCAAACAGCTTTTTTTTTTTAATTTAGAGCTCGACGAGCCTTCGGCTCAGCTCTTAGACGATCTAACGGTTCTGTCAGGTCGGGGTAAGCTATTATGCCTCAACGTGGCACTCGGGTGGAAACGGTCGCTAGAGGAAGTGATTAGGCTACATGAATAGCAAAACAAAACTTCTGTGGGAGTGTCTAAGGGAATGAGAGAGATTTCCCATTGCACGTGCAGAGTTGAAAGAGAGCTTCCACGTCCCTGTCGATGATCCATGCGCCGTTCCTCAAGAGACCGTTACACTAATGGCGAGTTCTGCACGGTTAGCTTGGTAAAACATAGGAAAATGGCGTGGGTTCCCGGTGTGTTCGACCTTCGGCCATGCATTCTAGTCCATGCGCCAGGAGTCCATATACATCGGAAATAGCAATGTTTTATACAGACATTGATTTGGATCTCTTCAAGACAGAATTGTTTGTTCAAGAAGGCTTATGTATATATATACATATATATATATATATATATATATATATATATATATATATATATATATATACATATATATAATATATATATATATATATATATATATATATATATATATATATATATATATATATATATATAGAGAGAGAGAGAGAGAGAGAGAGAGAGAGATCTATAGGCACCCCAGTCACGTTTAGAGACGACTCATAACACTAATTCTAATCTAAATACATCCCACAAATTATCTCAATTGACATTGATTTACAAGCCGCCAATTCAACTGATATTTTTACATGCACCTCAAACTGATCTTAACATTGCTTGTGACGTCATTAATTAGCAGGCAAATTTTTATATTTTTTTAAATTTTTTTTTGTGTTGCCAACTCGGAACTTGAAATTATAACTATAGCGAACGTGTGGTGCATTTAAATGATTGTTGTTTTTTCCCTTTAATTTTGCGACAAGAAATTTTACTGTCACTGTTTCTGCTCTTTTTTATTTCTCAATCTCAGAATTTTTAAAAAATATATTGTAGGGATACTTTTAGGAATTTTTTTTTTCACAATTTGCACTATTTCTGTCAGAAGAATATTAAATAGTACTTCTATTCCAATCAAGCCTGCTAAAGAAGGCAGTGGATAAACGAGGGTAGGGCATGAATTTGGAAGTGTGACTTCCACACAACCAAGAAGTCTACCAATGCTTTAGACGCTATTAGTTGATTATGCTTCAACACACATTTTTAATAGCAATAGACTTTAAAAAAACAAGGTTACAAAAGACAGTTTGTGTGGAAACAGAAACTCAAAATCGGCCCCCGAAGTGTTCCATCCAGGCAGGCTTCAATATTTTCAGAAAGAACATCCGAATGAAATTATATCAAAGACAGAAGAAAGAAGGTTATCAGATCTTGTGTAGTACCCCAACGGTCCCGAAGATCAAAGGATAGGTGAAAGTGAATGTAAAGCTAGATGTGAACCTGGCCTAACTAGTTACCCTTTCAGACCTTGTGGTCTATAGGGCAGATGATGTAAAGTTCATCTGTTTTTGTGGTCTACGGTTAACGAGGGTGTCATGTAGCCAACACAACGACCAACCGCCTTTACATTTCCCCAACTAATGTCAAGAACCCATTATAGCTGAGTGGACTCAGTGTCGCCCAAAGATTCCAAAGTTGAAAATCCCAGTCTTCACCAGGATTCGAACCCGGGACCCCCTGTTCGAAGCCAAGCGCTTTACCACTCAGCCACAGCGCCTCCCCTGGCCAGACTGATGTCTTATAATTAATCTAATTGTTTTTAAAGGCTCAATCTCTTACTCGCATCCTATTTAAAAATAAATGATCCGTAATATAAAAATCATCAAGAAAATAAAGTTTACAAGATTACTATTCGTTTTAAATTAGGTCTAACTTATAATGCATACTAATTAGCTTTTTCTCTTTAAAAAACTGCTTGCATAACTGATTTAAAAAATTAGATTTTTCGCTTTCAGAAAAAAAAAGTAGCCGTTGCATCAGAACTTTGAATGGTCTAAAATATTGTGATGTCGGATTTTCAATATCTTTTGTAGTTTACGAGATCTAAACGGGACGGGCGGACAGACATTTCGCACAAAAATAATAGCGTCTTTTCCCCTTTCGGGGGCCGCTAAAAAAACAAGCAATACAAAAAAGAATAGTTTTAAAAAACAGTGCTTATCTAAGGGAAATAAATACTGACATTTACTGAAAATTCCAAGGTTTAGCCCCCTTTCTGCTACACAAATAAAATAAATTAATTAGTACTAAATGATTGACTAAATAGCTTTTTTTTTAAAATTTACTCGTGTATTATGCAAACTTCTAATAGGAAATGGGAGAAAAAACTTGATCAGACTTTTTACCAGACAGACAGACATACGGACAGAGTGAGATGATATAAACTTTGTAAACATTGCATGTGAATAGCGAAACTTTCATGCTAACAGCATGCTCAGAGCACTACGGTCCAATCTCTTTTGTGGACCTGTAGGAGGAGAGGGGGTTTCTGGGAGAAGGTTTTCGTGCTTCGTCTAGGCGCACATCAAACACATCTCAGTTGGAGCCTAGATTCGAACTCGAGGCCTCCCCTTCCTGATAGCCAAGCGATTTTTGCCACTCAGCAACTAATATTTATACAAAGTGGCTATTTCACTTGGTTTCTCTTCCAATGTCTCCCAAAGACTTGACTTATCTTATAAAACACAGACGTTACTTCTAAAAAGAAGATGATTATGTCCTACGTGTCATGCATCTAGGCATACATGTTAACCAATTCATTGGTTTTCCTGACTGGCTCAGGCAACCCATTCCATGCTCTAATAGCACTAGGGAAGAAGGAGTATTTGTACAAATTGTCCTAGCATATGAGATGAGAAATGTGTCTTTATCTATGTGTCTTTCTAAGCATTTTATTAATTTTTGTTTTTGTATTTTAAGATTATGGTTCAGTATTTTATGAATAATTGCTACTTTACTTTAAAGTCCTCTAACTACTGATTGCACTCGTGTCTCACAGCACGCACACACCCACCTCCACCTTACCTTTGCATTTTTCGCACTAGGCACAGATCTCTTCTCTACTTCGTTGGCTGCCTCGCTTAGCTCTGCGGCTGACACTTCTTCCAAGTCCGGGATTCTTTTTCCGATTCCCCCAGCGAAACTAAATCTGTCCAGCCTCCTTTTTCCGATGCCACCGTAGAATCCGAATTTGTCTATCGGTCTTTTGCCAATGCCCCCAGCAAAGGCGTATCTATCGAAGCGTCGTTTGCCGATTCCTCCATAGAAACCATATCTGTCGAAGCCTCGCTTACCGATTCCACCTGCGAAGCTGAAGCGATCGATCGGGCGTTTTCCTATTCCTCCAGCGAAGTTGAACCTGTCGATTCCCCTCTTGCCGATTCCACCACTGAATCCAAACTGATCTAGACGCCTTTTTCCTATACCAGCGACGAATCCATATCTGTCGATGCCACGTTTTCCAATACCACCTGCAAAACTGAACCTATCCAGTCTTCGTTTACCAATTCCGCCACTGAAGGCAAACGGGTCAATCCTCCGTTTTTCATAATCATCTTCTAAATCACCGTCTTCTTCATCGTCCCTTTTGCCGATCCCCATATGAAAACCATATCTGTCTAATTTGCGTTTGTCCATTGTTTCTGAATTGTCCAGACTGTCTGAAGTGACCAGATCTTCAGGCCGTTCGCCATCAAACTCGTTTGTGTCTGGATCGTAAGCCCTGCAGGAAGAAAGCACTACAAGGCACAGGACGAAAGAGTGCAGCCAGTTCTTTGGCAACATGTTGGGGAGAAGTCTGTGAAGAAGACAAACATTCCAAATAACATTAAAGGGTTTGTTGATTATATTTCTAATATAATACATAAAAATAATGCATGATGAAAATAAAATGTGCACAGGAAAATTGTTAAATGTTTTTTTCAGAATTTAAAAAAATTATTTCATTGCTATAAGTTTATTAAAAAATAATAATAACAAAACTTGTCTTCGAGTCAGCGACGATTCAAGAGTGTATTGTCTATGTTCAAAGATGAAATGGAGACGCGGTGGCTGAGTGGTAAATCGCTTGAATCCCGAACCGTAGGTTCTGGGTTCAAATCCTGGTGAATACTGGGATTTTTACTTTGGGGATCTCTAAGGCGCCTCTGAGTCCACCAAGCTCTAATGGGTACTTGAAATTATTATGCCAAAAGTAAAGACGGTTGGCCGTTGTGCTGGCCACATAACACCCTCGGTAGCTGTGGGACACAGAAATAGATGACCTTTACATCCTCTGCCCCCACTGAACGCAAGGTCTGAGAGGAAACTTTACCTTTTTTTTCTTTTTCAAGGATGAAATATTCTTTGTTTTCTAATCTTGTTATGGGACATGAGAAAACAAATGTAAATTTAGCTGACTACAATTGTCCACCTCGGTATTACTACCGTAACAACCTTGATAGTTTTCAATTATAAACTCCTTCTCTCCTAATCGACGATACCATCGTTGATTATGACCTCATTAAATTAAATTAATTATTCATTTTTTTAACTTGACTTTGAAGTATATAAAAAAAAAAGCATGCCTTTAATTCTATACCAAATACAACAGTTTCTGATAACAAACTACAAAGCTATTGAAGCCCAATCATAACAGTGAAATAGTAATGAGCCAAATGAAGAATTCCTTCCAAAACGCGGAAAATTAATTACGGAGAGAAAGAGTTAATATTGTCATATTCTCTTCGCTCCTGGATTCTCTATGGCGGAACAAACGTATCTGTTATTTCTTTGTGTTTTTTCAGGGAGCTAGGTCTCGGTTTAGAGCTGAAACGCAACTGAGGCTTGGGCTGTGTTCGCCTGTTAGCTGTGGATGATCTACCTTGTGTTGATATTTGATGGAGTGGATCCATGCTGGCCAAGACACACGATTCTGAGTGAAGAGATGCGTTTTAATTTGAAAGTGTGGGCATAAGCATGGTTTGCGCCTGATATTGAGTATTGTTGCTATGCATATAATTTAATTATTAATTTGAATTTTTCTAATCATTCATCATTCATTCATTGAAACAATCAGCTGATTTATTGTGGAGTTGGCGAGTTACTGAATGTTTCGTTTGTTTCATTATTTATATAATGAAACTTTTTTAATTTCGCAAACTTTCCGGTGGCCGAGGTAACGTTAAAGCACAACACGAAATGTGCATTCACACGGTCATTGGCATTCACACGGTCATTGGCATTCACACGGTCATTGGCATTCACACGGTCATTGGCATTCACACGGTCATTGGCATTCACACGGTCATTGGCATTCACACGTTCATTGGCATTCACACAGTGATGAATTACACAATTATTTGTATTTACAGTCATTGGCATCTACACATTGGCATTTAAAAAGTCATTGGCATTTACAAAGTCATTGGCATTTACACAGTCATTAACATTTACACAGCCATTGGTATTTACACGTTGGCATTTACACATTTGCATTTACATTCATTACCTTTTTTAAAGCCATTGGCATTAACATATTGGCATTTACACAATCAATACCATTTACATAGTCATTAACAATTACACTAATTGAAGTTTGCAGTTACTGGCACTTAGTCAGTCATTGGCATTTACATAGTCATTGGCATTTACAATCAATTGCATTTACACAGACATTGGCATTTACAGTCATTGGCATCTACACAGCCATTGGCATTTACAGTCATTGGAATTTACATAGACATTGGCATTGTCGCATTGACATTATCGTTGACATTAGATAAATGTTTAATCATGGACAGTGACAATGTCATTGACACACTCTTTGACACTGGCAGTGAGAGTGGTGGAGACACTAACCGCAGCAAGATGTCAACAACATGAAAGGGACGCCCTTGTCTGGCACCCAAGTGCCCTATCTCACCATGTCACCGCACCCCCCCCTCCAAAATTGATTCCAACAAGAAAAGGTTAAAATACTTAGACGGCTCAGAGTTAACAAAATTGTCTATAATTACACGACAGCGTTCTGAGAAGCCAGATCTGGATCGTATGGTTTAGTCCCAACCAAATTGTGCTATTTGTACTTGCAAGGTTTTAATTATTTCCACCAGTCTCAATTCTCTTTGTGATGTTTCGATAGATTTTTTTCTCTTCGATCGATTAGTTCAGCGAAAACTAGTTAACATTGGAAACATATTTAGCTAGTGAAGCCATTTTTAGGCTTGAATCATACGAAATTTCGAAACCTGTTTTACACTGTATGTATAGAAGGGGCTTAAAAGTATAGCAGAATTGTCTCACTACATATTACGGTTTGATACCACATTGTAAGACTCTATTGCAGTGGTTCCCAAACTTTGTCCTTAACGCTCTTCGCACATTCAGAGTATGTAGCGGAACACTTTGCTTATTGGGGAGGCTTATTCACCTGGCGGCTTACTAGTTGACTATGTTAAGTAGGTCATGAAACAACTACTTCTACACGTACCACATACCAGACACAGAAATCTTAAAGCTGTCCAACATGAACAGTATCAATGCGACGTTAAAAAGGTCCCAACTTCGATTGGCGGGACATGTAGTCCGCATGCCAGAACAAACGCCTTCCCAAACGACTTCTGTATGGGGAGCTGTGTGCAGGAAAGCGCTCTCATGTAGGCCAATACAAGCGCTATAAAGAAACTCTCAAGAGCTCCTTATCTCCTTCAAGGGGTGCGATATCGACATTCACGGCTGGGAAGGACTAGCTCTCATGGCGTGAAGCTGTGAGTCTCGGAGTCTCGAGATTTGAAGCAAGAAGAGTTGCCAAGGTGAAAGAGCGCCGACTCAACAGAAAGCTGAAACCTACACATGCCACGTATGCGGCCGGCTTTTCAAAGTGAGAATTGGACTTTATAGTCATCTTCGAGTCCATAGGATATGAGAAATGTGCTCATCTTCGATCACGAAGGAGGAGCTATACTCAAGGTCACCGCGGAACACGGTTTGGGACACACCGCTCTATTTAATTCACGCATTTCGCTTAAAGGTTAAAAAAAAAAAAGCGATTGTTTAAAGTCTAACCAGAGAGAGAGAGAGAGAGAGAAATAGGTTAACATGCCAATGTAAAAAAAGAAGCTCCCCTTTCAGACGTGATCTATGGGGCAGACGATGTGCCGGTCATCTGTTTCTTAGGCGGTTAACGAGGGTGTCGTGTGGCCAGCACAACGACCAACCGCATTTACTTTTCCCCAACTTAAGTCATGTACCCATTAGAGGGAAATGGACTGAGGTGTGTTCTAAACATCTCGAAATTCAAAATTCCAAATTTCAACGAGATTTAAATCCAAGACGCCTTGGTTCGGAAACCAATCGACCTACCATTCAAATTTAAATAGTAGGTACAATACTCGCAACATATTCCCGTTTCGAATATCAATGGCAATGTTAATGGCTTCCGAGAAAATCGTGAATATGACTGACATCTTAACAGTGCCTTTAAGTCTAGATTTTAGTTGAGATCTTATGTAGATGTATAACTTATCTATCTATCTATCTATCTATCTATCTATCTATATATCTATATATCTATCTATCTATCTATCTATCTATCTATCTATCTATCTATATATCTATCTATCTATCTATCTATCTATCTATATATATATATATATATATATATATATATATATATATATATATCTGTCTATCAATCTCTCTGTCTGTCTATAACCTATCTGTGTCTGTCTGAGGGTCTATCTATCTGTCTGTCTGTCTGACAGTCTATCTGACCGTCTTTCTATCTTTTTTGTCTTTTTATCTATCTATCTATCTATCTATCTATCTATATATCTATCTATCTATCTGTATGTCTGTCTGTTTGTCTGTCTATCACCTATCTATCTCTCTGTCTGTCTGACGGTCTGTCTATCTGTCTGTCTGTCTGACAGTCTATCTATCTGACCGTGTTTCTGTCTTTTTTGTCTTTTTATCTATCTATCTATCTATCTATCTATCTATCTATCTATCTATCTTTCTATCTATCTTTCTATCTGTCTGTCTGTCTGTCTGTCTGTCTGTCTGTCTATCACTAATCTATCTCTCTGTCTGTCTGACGGTCTATCTATCTGTCTGTCTGTCTGACAGTCTATCTATCTGACCGTCTTTCTGTCTTTTTTGTCTTTTTATCTATCTATCAATCTATTTATCTATCTATCTATCTATCTTTGTTTCTGAGTCTAATTATAATCTACAAAACTCGTACGCCATAAGGACAGGAAAACCCGAAACTCTGTCGTCTGCTACTGGAAATCGAGAACCGTAGACGTGAAATTCAATAAGTCGTTAACTTGTTTGAAGTGGTCGACCCTTGACTTCACAATTGACTCTAGAATTGTTACTAGTTCTGTGGGATGCAAAAAAAAAGTAGCCCCTGTGTAATGCCGCCGCTTTCCGCAGACGACAGTTTTAATAACAATACGCCATGTTATGAACTACGGAATTCGGGCTCACTTGACTATATCTAAATCTGGCATCTCTTTTCTTTCTTGTGACATTTCTAGTGGAAAACAGTTGTGACACAGCGATGCCCACAAATGTCACCGCGCGGCCAATTAATGTCGGCGATACCATTAAAATGTAATGACGTAATGTCAGGGCACGTAACTCTGTGATGCCATGACATTTTATTCTCTCCCCTTTCTTTAAACATGGAGTAATCAAAAAAAAAATACAGTCAACTTCAGAAAACTGATTTTTTGTTCTCGACGTTCTGTTGTTACTGGTTTTTCGTTAAAATTTTTAATATTAATCTTACGTTGGATATGAAGAGAGTGGGTTGAAATCTTACTTCCTAGCTTTACTAAGACCGCAATGGTCTAAATGCAAGTAGATTCTAATAATCGTATCTTCTTATCTTATATAATACAGACGTTATTTAAAAAAAAAAGAAGATGATTACGTCCTGTGCGTCATGCATCTGGTCATACATGTTAACTAATGACTTAAATTCTGCCAAACCATTGGTTTTCCTGGCTGGCTCAGGCAACCCACTGCATGCTCTAATAAGAAGAAGTATTTGTACAAATTTGTCCTAGCATATGGAACGAGGAATGCGCCTTTATCTTTGTGTCTTTCTGAGTACTTTATTAGATTTTATTATGTATTAGAAGATTATGGTTCAGTGTTTTATCTATACTCGCTACTTTACCTTTGAGTCTTCTCTGTTGAAGGCTTTCTAAATTTAGTGATTTTACTAAAGGTCTTATTCTATTCAACTTTGAATATTAAATTGCTATGTATCTCACTGCTCAAGAAATGTCAATTTGCACTATTAGTTAGCTTGATAAAAAGAAATAACGCATTCGACAGATACGTCTTTGTTAAAGCCTATACTCAGAAACTTTTATGATAAAAAGCAAACCCCCCCCCCCCCAAAAAAAAAAAAAAAAAAAAACAATGATGGAAATCAAATAATATCTTTAGATTCTCCCACTATCACACACGAGCATATGTCGCCCTGACAGTCTAATGTTATAACTATCTTATCTTATAAAATACAAAAAAAAACATTATTATGTCCTACGCGTGTTCCTAGGTCAATGTGGTCATGCTTGTTAATTAATGACATTAATTCTGCTATGTCATTTGTTTACCTAGCTAACTCAGGCAACCCATTCCATGCTCTAACGACACTATGGAAGAAATATAATTTTTATTAATTCGTCCTAGCGTATGGAATAAGTATGGCATCAACATCATTGTGTCTTTCTTAGTATTTCATTGACTTTGTTTTTCTAGTTATAAATTATGGTCTACTGTTGTATGCATAATTGCTAATTTACTGTTTAGTCTTCCATTTTAAAGCGTCTTTAAATTTAGTAATTTTACTAATGGTGTTACGCTATCAAGTGTAAATTTTCGTGTGTTATAAATCTAACGGTTCTCTTTTGCGCCTGTATTCTAGTTTTTGAATGTTTTCTTAAGAAGACTTCTTAAAACTTTTGTGAAATCTTGAATTTGTTAATTGTAAAATCCTTCCTCTTATTGTTTAATACGTAAAGAATAGTTATAATACTTTAGGGTTTAAAAATACGATTTATTGACCAAAGGAGTATTAAATATTTACATTAAGTGTAACGAAAGTGCTCGATTAAATTGTTTTTTTCCCTCAACGATCGTGATTAGAAGCTGAATGTTAGAACTAAAAATGTCACTATTTAAAATGAAAAAGTTGAAGTCTTGACTCTATAATAATATTTGAAATTCGTTAATCTGACAGTATGAATCATATATTATATCTACAATTGGTACTATACAAAATAATTATCACGTGACGCTTTGTAGCTTTTTAGTGGTATGGGCGACACCGTCAAGTAAGCTTCATGGAGCTCTCCTTCAGAAGAAATATTTTACTTATAGCTTTCTGGAGAGCGCTCTTCTTTAAACATGTTGAGAGGACTTAGTTTTATTTTCTAGCCAGCATAGTCTTAGCTCACAAAAACACAGTCGTAGCTCAAGGAGCAAAGTCAGTGGCGTAGCTATGGTGGGGGAGGCGGGGTCCAAAATTAAATTCCCCCTTGAAGGGGTGTGACCCCAATGACTGTTCAAAATTTGTTTTTACATTAAATATTATCGCCATTATTTCATGTCATGATGTTGACTGTCAAAATTCAGGAGCCCCTAAGAGGTTTCGCCCCCGGGCTCCCTAATCCCTAGCTACGCCACTGAACAAAATCTAGCTCATAGAACACAGTCTTAGCCCACAATACAAAAGTTTAGTACACAGAACACAAACTCAATTTCTTAGCTAGCAAAGCGAAGACCGATTCCCTGAAAACTAAATTGGCCTGCGATGGAGCAGCCTTTCATGTCATTAAACAATAGGTCCAGCCCTCTAAGTCTAACCCGAACCAATAAATAACAATATATCTAACTTTATTTTGGAGACGTCCTTATTTGCAATTACCAAAAGTATACTTTCCCATAATTCAACTCAAAATGGCAAAAGGGATATCCCCTTATCCATTAAGCTGAACATTTTCGTTGACTACAATATATATCGGGGCAATACTCTGACGATATACCTATACGTCCGAGTCTGAATAGCCAGTCTTATTTCTCTAGTGAACACTGAAAGGTTTGCTCCATTGCAGCCACGGGAACAACAATAAAGAAAAGAAAAAACGAGGCGGCTATTCCCAGTCGGTGCGTCCCGTCTTGCTGTCCCGCAGTCTGACACATTCATAAAGTCTATTCAACTGTGACTAAAGACCAAGATGGATAATTTGTTTCATTCGGTTAAAAGGTTCCGCCGAGTTGGGGGAAGTCACGTCCTGTAATAGTCATGAGTTGTCTTCCGTCGTTTTTATCCTTCTTTCTCTTCCTTTCTCTTTCTCTCTTCCTTTCTCTTTCTCTCTTCCTGTATGGGTGTGAGTATGTGTGCGCCTAGGACTGAAAATGCTACTGTGATGCATTTTTATCACTTTAGAGAGTAAGGATCTATCGGTTTTCTAGCATTGTGTCAGTGGTAGATCATTGTTTATTAGACCCTCGTTTCGTTTTCGGGACAAGATGAGAGAAGTCGTGAATTATGTCAGGGGAGGTAAAGGAATTGTCTTAGTGTTGAACTCTCTGTCCCTGTTGTTTGTATGGTGTCCCTTTGGATTCTCATAATAGGTATAATCCTTTAAGTAGTTTATAGATTTCAATTTAGGTGATTGAGTGTATGCATATATTTATTTGTTCCAGGACGACGTCATGGCTCTCTTTTGTAGATGGAGGAAGGGGCTGCAGTCACTTAGAAGGCAATTTATGATTATTTAGTTTGATATATACTTAGGCAATATAAGCTATGTAAAAGAAGGATGCAATGTTTTCATTTTAAAAAAATATTTAATGATGTACATCAAAATGTATAACCGCTTTCACTTCGACATTACGGAAAAAATTATATTGAATTAATGTGATTATGAAATATTCAATGAATCCTATTTACAAGCTTTTAAGACTTATACTGACCACCTATAATGACCACGTGAACTGACCACATTGTGAGATCTGTGGCTGAGAGGTATGGACTGTTTGGCTACTTATCAAGGGGCCTGAGTTTGAGACCCTATTCGAGCAGAGCTGTATTTGGTGAGAACCTAATAACAGCACCGAAGCCTTCTCCAAGATAACCCACCCGGTCAACAAAAGAGATTGGATTAAACGCTATAAGAATGAAAAAAAAAAACACAACGCTATCAAAGTCCTTTTGCATATATTTTTTTTCAAATGTATAGCTTGATCTTCATCTCATTCACTGTGTTCATTTAAATGGGAACTTTGACTCAAATCCTCGTTTCCTAAGAAATAAACTGTTTTAACTTCCATTGGAATTATCTAAATGCAAGTAGATTCTAATAATCGTATCTTCTTATCTTATATAATACAGACGTTACTTAAAAACGAAGATGATTACGTCCTACGCGTCAAGCATTTAGTCATGCATATTAACCAATGATTAATTCTGCAAAGGCACTGGCTTTCCTGGCTAGCTCATGCAACCCATTCCATGCTATAATAGCGCTAGGGAAGAAGGAGCATTTGTACACTGGTATTACTTACATAGCTAGGTAACAATTAGTTCTTACTCTGCTATTTAAAATTTAGGTCATTAAGATAACTGTACATCAACTAAAAATACTAAATCAAGCCATTAATTTTTACCACATCAATTGTTCTTTCCTCGTTTGACTGATCATTCTGAAGTAGAATATCATTCAAAGTCTTCTGAGTTGATATTCCACATCTAAGGAAGTTCACATTATTAACTTTTTCACACATTGTAATGCTGGTATCCAAAATATTCTGCAAATTTTTTTACACAAAGAATCTCTATGTGTAATGGAGGCGCGGTGGCTGATGGGAGTCCCAGGTTCGAATCCTGGTGAAAAAAAAATGGATTTTTAAATTTTGGGATTGTTAGGCGCATCTGAGTCCACCCAGCTGTAAAGGCGGTTGGTCATTGTGCTGGCTACATGACACCCTCGTTAATCGTACACCACAGAAACAGAAGACCTTTACATTATCTGCCCTATAGATCCCAAGGTCTGAAAGGGGAGCATTATATTACTATTATGTAATGATGTTTCAGAAAATGCAGACACTAAAACCTTTCAAGCAAATCTACAGTACTAGCACCAGTCATTGATAGTGCACCATCAGTACAGACACTGATTTCCTTATGATCCTGTTCTTACTAACAAATAACATAGCCATTGTCTTCTTGGTTTTGGGTCTGTTGGTATTAAAACCATGTGGGTCAATATTTTTATTATTTTAGTCTAGAAATCGGTGTTATTATTTTGTAACGAGCGTCATGTTTTGCTTTGTTCTTTCTTGCATTATCTATGAGGTATAGTGCGTAACTAGAAAGCGTGCAATGCGCTACTTTTTAGTGCAGGCGCCATGGGTTGGCTACCTATGATTTAATGTTTTTAATATCATTTGCTATGCGGCTTATATCAACTCACTCTGTATGTCTGTTTTGTAAAACCCAATCTCTGATCAAGTTGAAGCTTTGCACAATTTTCTTTGGCGAAGACAATACACGAATTAAAAAAAAAAAGTACAAACTAGCCAATTTAAAGGTAATGATTGCTTTTCGTTTGATACCAAGAATGAATATTAATCACAAATATAGCTAAATATTTAGGGTTTTGTAAACTTAGATAACTGCACATGTTATTTCTCCCACGCCGATTCTATGATCTAATTGAAAATTTAAACATTATTTATTATAAAAAAAAAAACAGAATGGTATTGCATAAGTGTAAATCTGGAGCTCTTTCCGTTAGATAAGATTTTTTAAAAAAGTATTTTAGATTTTGCTTTTTTTTTTAAAATATTTCTCAATCTTTTTTTTCCATTTTTTAAGCTTTTGTTTAGATTCCATTACATCATTGTTACTTCCTGTGTCACTCTACTGTATTTATTATTTTAAAATGTTTGTTTCGGTATACAAGATATTAATGATTAAAATGTAGATTAAAGAACAGATATATATGATTAACTTGAAGATACTCTAAACATTTAATCTAGTCTTCAAAAACTCACGCTCTTTTATCCTAATTGTGTAGTACAAAATACATACACTATTTCACTTCTCTGAATCTGACAAACACATACAAACAAATATCACCTCCTTACAAATGATGGGGCTAATATCTCCACGGAATAACAACCAACACCTAAAAAAAACGGCTAAGTTGACAACTCTGTCTCAAGAACAAATCACTGGCATAGCTATTAGCAGTCTCCTAACACTTTGATTTAGCGTAGGTTTTTTTGTTCATGTACTTTCTTTTTTTAAACCAACTAACCACATTTGCATTGGTTTTTTTTTTTTTTTTTTTTTTCAGAAACAAAGCTCAACCCAGATTGCACGGTTATTTTGTGGGCGGGACACAGAGTAGCAGAAGTAAAATAATTAGTGTACTCTGTCGTCCAGGAAAAAAAAATCAAACGTCACGTGATTAAGTGGAAAATGTCTGCTTCAAATTTCGCGTCTGTTTTGCTTCTGATTTGTCTTTGAAACGAAAATCTTATAATTATATCAATACAAAAAAAATACTCAAAAAAATATCTTTAAAATTGTGCTCTAATGAACAAACAGAGAGAAAAGGCAACGATGAGACTTACAAAAACACCTAGACGTTGTTATTTCTCCCTATGTGTTTTTCCCCTTACTCCTTCGTTATGTTTTATGTAGCTAATGAACTAATGACAACTTTACATTGTTTTACTGTTACAAACATTCATTTCGTGTGGGGAAACAGAGAACATTAGTACAAATAGTTGCAATCACAACCTTTCTGAACTAGTTCTTGACCACCGGTTACGACAGATATTTAATAATGATTTTTACTAATAGATAGACAGACAGACAGACAGACAAAAAGAAAGAAAGAAAGATAGATAGATAGATAGATGGATAGGGATTTAAATTCAGTAAACATTGTTACTGACCCGCGCTAATTCTAAGTGTAAATTATTAAATTAAACCGTTATAAATTATATATAATTTCCGCGGACTCCGGATTTTCAAGGACCTCTAGGAAATCTTCTGAAAAGTCAAAATATACGAAAAAGTCATGGAAATCTCCTGCAATTAATGAAAAATGGACAAGCATTGTGAGCTTTCACTTAATTAAAAATTATTGCAAAGACGAATGTATTTTCAAACAAAAACAAAGTTACAAAAGACAGTCTGTGTGAAAACACAAACTCAAAATCGGCCCCCGAAGTGGTCCACCCAGGCAGGCTTCAATATTTTCAGAAAGAACATCCGAATGAAATTATATCAAAGATATAAAAAGAGATAAGAATGGAGAAAGAAAGTTAACAGATCTTGTGTAGTGCCCCAACGGTCCCGAAGATCAAAGGATAGGTGAAAGTGAATGTAACGTTAGATGTGAACCTGGCCTAACTAGTTCCCCATTCAGAACTTGTGGTCTATAGGGCAGATGATGTAAAGTTCATGTGTTTTTGAGGCCTACGGTTAACGAGAGTGTCATGTAGCCAGCACAACGACCAACCGCCTTTACTTTTCCAGAACTAATGTCAGGTACCCATTAGAGCTGAGTGGACTCAGAGGCGCCCAAAGATTCCAAAGTTGAAAATCCCAGTCTTCACCAGGATTCGAACCCGGGACCCCCGGTTCGGAAGCCAAGCGTTTTACCGCTCTGCCACCGCGCCTCACCTGGCCAGACTGATGTCTTAAAATTGAACTGATTGTTTTGAAAAGCTTAATCTCTTATTCAAATCCTAAAATATAAAAAAAAGTTCAGGAAAATAAATTTTACAAGATTACTATTTTTTTTAAATTAGGTCTAACTTATAATGCATACTAATTAGCTTTTTCTCTTTTAAAAACTGCTTGCATAACTGATTTTTCGCTTTCAGAAAAAAAAAAGTAGCCGTCGCATCAGAACTTTGAATGGTCTAAAATATTGTGATGTCGGATTTTCAATATCTTTTCTAGTTTACGAGATCTCAATGGGACGGACGGACAGACGGACAGACATTTCGCAAAAAATTAAAAGCGTCTTTTCCCCTTTCGGGGGCCGCTAAAAATTCTTAATTTTGACATTATGCTTATCCCTACCCAGACTTTGCCCCGCGCAATCCGTTTCACATAGGGCCCCGCAATGGCTAGGGCCGGCCCTGGTCATAGGCGGCTGCCTAGTTTGCCTATGCCTAAGACTGTCATGTTATCTATGTGCGCATCTTATGGAAATTTTTTTATTTTTTGAGACACATCGACATTAAACAAGTAAGCTGTGATCTCAAATAAACTGCTAGATAATTTTTTTCTGTTCTGTAATGCACAATCGTAGTTCTGTGCCACTTGATTGGCTGCGCCTCATGATTGGATCTCTAGTGGCGCCGGTGAAAGGGTGCAAACATTGATTACTGACATATCATCACACACAGATGAACATCGCACCCGCATACACACAAATACACACACACACACACACACATCTCACCCTTACAACCGTCTCGTTGTTACATAATCAAGAAATTGGACCTTATTGATATGCTCTGTCATCATGACCCTTTCTTTGAATTTCCTTATTCCTGTCTCACTCTGTGACCACGCTTGTATTTAGGTCACACCGATCTGTTTTTTCAATACAAAAATATTCTTCAAAGAAAAAGGAAAAAAAAAAGAATATGACAATATTCTTATGCCGCAAGATTAATGTACATTCATTTGCATATTAATAAATACAGACGGCTCCACATCGCCCATTTGGAGCTAGGAAATTGGAATTATAAGATGCTGTAGATTTTAGCTTACACGATAGATATGGGAAGAATTAATTTTGTTACAATAGATTTACTTTGGCTGTATGTTGCTCTCTAGTATTGTACACTATATAGTGGACATGTTGACATCGCTGCGTGTTTTTCTTGTTACTAGTTTATAGTTTCTGATGAGCAGAGTTATATATTAAAACGATCAGAAAAATTAGAAAAGTATCCTTAAAAGTTCTTCTATGGTTGAGTGCCAACTTTTATATTTAACAATGAAACAAAACATACTAAAAATTTTAATGTCAATGCTACGTTTCATAACAGACCATTTTGTATATAACATTTTTTTTTCTCATTAAAATTCTCAACATTATGCTTTCACAGTTATATAGGTTTATAATGTTGTTGACTAAATAGGTTTTATGGATCTCTAACAGACGATTCTGTCTATTTACTTCTTTATATAGGGCTAGGTATTTTTTATATGATGGACTGTATTCATATACAAAAACTGGATTACTATACGAACACGTTATTCGGATGCAAAAACTGCATTCGTATACATCATTCGGTATTCACTAGATTCTAGAATGATGCAGTGTTGTCTTAGCTATATATTATTTCAATATTGTATGCTGAATCTAGTACCGTTTAGAGGGGTTAGCCATGATATATTGCACTTCAGACTGATATTCCATTAACGTTTTATTTAATCTCACGTGTTGAAAGGACTGCATAATTAAATCGCACAAAGTCAAAGATCCAACACTCACAAAAGACAAAAGCTTTCTCTGACGATCTATAATGTTTGACATGTTTCTGATGGCCCTTCTTCTACATCCCAGTTCAAACCTCCCTTTAGACCACGGGAGATATGGCTGCGGCAATCGAGGCGACCGAACGACAGTCCAGCGCGCATGCGAAACTAGAAGGCGGTCAACCTACGAACCGCAGCCCCGTAACCAGGTGCAATCAGGCGGCGCCTTCGCCACGGAGGTCACGAATCAGGCCAAGCGAAAGGTGTGCTTAAAGGGTATGCGAATAAGCTCTGCTCTAGGGTGATGAATTTTAGTGGCAGTGCGTGAATGCTCAATGTTAACATTGTCTAGACTTCAAGGCCAAATTTAATTTTAAGAATATTATATTTTGAAAGAAAAATATAACGATCAAACACACAAGTTTGATCTATGTGGCTAATTAGTGAGTATTTTTTTCCCTAGAGTTATACATTAGCTGTCAAATACCAAAGAAAGTCGTATGAGCCGTTGTCGAGATCCGTGTCCAAGTTTTAAAATATTTTTTTGGTTTTTGAGCCAGTGAATAATTTGTAAGCGGATAAGAGAATTTGTAAAATATAACGAACCGAATAAGAATTAGGAAACTTCATGCAAGACTTTAGCGAAGCACCGAGCGACCTATCTACTCTGACGTCACACTTCCGGTTCATGAAACTTATGTCCGTATTCTCGCGGACGTCACATAAACAGAAAAAAAATAATTTTAAACCATTTTATAACAACGATAGTGAGTGTGTCAATGCCTTTGTTTTTCTTTATAAAGTTCCATTTGAACACACACCAGTTACGCTCAATGTTATAATATTTGATCTTTATCTTCCTCTTCTCGTTCCCCATTCCCCAACCTAAACAACTAATAAATACAAAAACACAAAGATGAATTTCTTATTCCATATACTAGGACAGTTCCATACAAGTGCCCCTTTTTCCCTAGGCAATCTGAGCATGGAACGGATATCCTGAATCAGCAAGAAAAAAACCAATGAGATTTAGATTAAGTGTCTAATATGCGCAACTAGATAAATACCTAGAAAAACATAGAGGCTAATTATCTTCTTATTTTGGATGAACGTCCGAAATTTATAAGATAATGTACGTCAATAACGTAAACACATAGCATAGTACGTGATGTTATGATGTATGGATACATGAGCGATATATTTATACTACATTTGAAAAACAAACAATAAAAAAGATTATACTTTTTAAACCCCAAGCTTAACCGTTAATTTCTACCATTTATCTGAAAGTTACAAGGTTAAGCTCCCTTTCTGATATATAAAACAAAATGAATTCATTAGTACTAAATAATTAGCTAATTTGTTCATATTTGGATTGATTCCTTTATTGTTATCGACTATAAAAATAAGGAAGTGGGAGACAAACGTGTCATAATGTAATAATGGGACTAGATCCACATATATATCCACACCTCTCATTAAGGAGCATTTATTCCCCTTGTTTCAAATTCAAACAAAATAAATTAATTAAATAATGGTTGTTTTTTTTTATTGAGTCATTTCTTGTCGAACTCATTGAACAGTTGTACAAAGTTTTAACTTGATCCCAGGATGGAAAATGGGGAAAAAAAACATGAAACTTTTAACCAAACACACAGAGTGAGTTAATATATTTATAGCTCCAAGACGCGCTGGCTGGGTGATAAAGCGCCTGACTTCCAACTTAAGGAGTGGCTGGTTCAAATCCTGGTGAAGACTGTTTTTTTTTATATTTCGGACAATTAAGGGCGCCTCTGAGTCCACCCAGCTTTAATGGGTACCTGACATTAGCTGGGGAAAAGTAAAGGCGGTTGGTCGTTGTGCTGGCCACATGACACCCTGCTCGTTAACCCTTGGGCCACAGAAACACAACCTTTTCATCATCTTCCCCATACATCGTATGTTATAAATAGCTTCAAGTACAGCTATTAAATAAAAAAAAAATAGTTTATAAGATATTTATAGCCGGATGATATATGATTTTCAAATGTATCATTATAAATTATACATGTTTCAGACCGACGAATAATTGTTTAAAGTGCAGACTTTCTTTTTTTTTTTTCCTAACCTCTTGTAAACGTTTCTAAGAAATCAATAGATCTGGAGAAAGATGTAGGTTAGGTTAAGGTAGGAAAGTGCACTGCACAGATGAGCTCGATAGTTAAACAAAAAAAAATTAACAATAGCTACAGTCCAATTGTCACTGCAGTAGATAGTCACACGACTTGAAGTCTTGGCGGGAAAATGAGCATAAAAAAATCGCGGCATCAAAACAATGCTAGCGTTTAGCAGACGAGATTTTGCGGAAGAGAGAAACTGTAAGGGGAGAATATTGACACATACAAATATTGACTGAGCAGGAGTAATCTCCCCGTCCTGAGGGAAGAACTGACGCTTTATCGGTGCTAGAAAGCGCCAAGTCGTAATGACGGAAAAAACATTTAACTGCATCAGTGGAGGGCGGCGGGGGGGGGGGGGGGAAAGACATTTTATCATATGGCGAACTTCAGACTCTCACCCTCTATCTCTCACTCAGTTTCACTCTCTCTCTCTCTCTGTCTGTCTCTCTCTTACTATATGCCTCTTTGTAATTGTAAACCATCGAAAGTTTAAATGTCGTTGATCATGGTACTACTACTGCGGGAAATGTTGTTATAATTAACTTGTTCGAGAAGAAACCAGAAAAACATTTTTTTTAAATACTTTTGAAACAAACAAAAGATTATATTAAGCGTACTTGTATTAGTTCATTTGGATCAGTCACGTGATTACATTTGTAATAGATCTAGACTAACAATAAAATAGCATTTGAAAAAAAAATTAAAAGAAAGAAAAACCACCTGAATTTGAACTCAAGCAAACACGGTAACCACTCTGCTAGTGAAGAGCTTATGAACATGGAAGATTGTATAGTTAACTATTATTTCTATAGTCTCGACCTATTTTTCATCTTGTGTTCACTAAGACTCAGACGACGACCTACACATTTAGCTTATACCACTACTTCAGTCAATTACAATTTCTTTCCCTTGTTTGAGATACCAAAGAAAATAATTTATTACCAAGAGTTAATTAACTAATAGTTTCATTTTTCATAGATTTTTTGTGTGTTTTCAGGTAAAAGAAATAATTGTGCGAAATTTCAGCTTGATCCGAGATTGGCTGTGGGAGAAATCACGTGTACAAACCTTTTACTACACAGACAGTCTACTATCACTGTCATCACTTGCTTCTACTGTCACTGTCAACACTTGCTTCTACTGTCACTGTCATCACTTGCTTCTACTATCACTGTCATCACTTGCTTCTACTATCACTGTCATCACTTGCTTCTACTATCACTGTCATCACTTGCTTCTACTATCACTGTCATCACTTGCTTCTACTATCACTGTCATCACTTGCTTCTACTATCACTGTCATCACTTGTTTCTACTATCACTGTCATCACCTGCTTCTACTATCACTGTCATCCCTTGCTTCTACTATCACTGTCATCACCTGCTTCTACTATCACTGTCATCACTTGCTTCTACTGTCACTGTCATCACTTGCTTCTACTATCAGTGTCATCACTTGCTTCTACTGTCACTGTCATCACTTGCTTCTACTATCACTGTCATCACTTGCTTCTACTGTCACTGTCATCACTTGCTTCTACTATCACTGTCATCACCTGCTTCTACTATCACTGTCATCACTTGCTTCTACTATCAGTGTCATCACCTGCTTCTACTATCACTGTCATCACTTGCTTCTACTATCACTGTCATCACTTGCTTCTACTGTCACTGTCATCACTTGCTTCTACTATCACTGTCATCACCTGCTTCTACTATCACTGTCATCACTTGCTTCTACTGTCACTGTCATCACTTGCTTCTACTATCAGTGTCATCACCTGCTTCTACTTTCACTGTCATCACTTGCTTCTACTGTCACTGTCATCACTTGCTTCTACTATCACTGTCATCACCTGCTTCTACTATCACTGTCATCACTTGCTTCTACTGTCACTGTCATCACTTGCTTCTACTATCAGTGTCATCACCTGCTTCTACTTTCACTGTCATCACTTGCTTCTTCTATCACTGTCATCACTTGCTTCTACTGTCACTGTCATCACTTGCTTCTACTATCACTGTCATCACCTGCTTCTACTATCACTGTCATCACTTGCTTCTACTGTCACTGTCATCACTTGCTTCTACTATCAGTGTCATCACCTGCTTCTACTTTCACTGTCATCACTTGCTTCTTCTATCACTGTCATCACTTTCTTCTACTATCACTGTCATCACCTGCTTCTACTATCACTGTCATCACTTGCTTCTACTATCACTGTCATCACTTGCTTCTACTATCACTGTCATCACTTGCTTCTACTGTCACTGTCATCACTTGCTTCTACTATCACTGTCATCACCTGCTTCTACTATTACTGTCATCACCTGCTTCTACTATCACTGTCATCACCTGCTTCTACTATCACTGTCATCACTTGCTTCTATTATCAGTGTCATCACTTGCTTCTACTATCACTGTCATCACTTGCTTCTACTATCACTGTCATCACTTGCTTCTACTGTCACTGTCATCACTTGCTTCTACTGTCACTGTCAACACCTGCTTCTACTATCACTGTCAACACTTCCTTCTACTGTCAATGTCATCACTTGCTTCTACTATCAGTGTCATCACTTGCTTCTACTATCACTGTCATCACTTGCTTCTACTGTCACTGTCATCGCTGGCATTCTTGTCATTAACTGTTTTTCACTGTCAACATTATCGTCAATATTATTTAATTTACTTTTTATTTTATTTTTATGTAGAGTATCTTTCTTGCTTACAGCATGCTCAGCGCGTAATTGTGAAAATCTCTTTTGTGGACCAAGAATAGGGTATCTGGGAGAAGGTTCCCGTGCTGCCTTTCACTCAGCTCAAGTCGGGATTAGAACTCGAGCCCCCTTGTTAGGTAGCTAAGCCATAACCAGAGGCGTAATGGGAGGGGGGCAAAGTGAACGATGCCCTGGATGCCACTCTCAGGGGGGCGCCACACGCAGCCTGTATATCTATGTGATGTTTATGGAAAATTGGGGAGCGCCAATAATGTACCTTTTCCCGGGCGCACGTTTTAGTCATTACGCCTCTGGCCATAGCCAAGAGGTTTTAACATCTAACCCACCAATGCACATTACTCCACATATCTTTGCATTGATGTAATTTGAAATTTACATTCGGGAGCTATCTATCCCGAAATGTTTCTTACAGTCCCGTGAGCGTTACTATAAAACATACCTACTAAACAAATGTTCTCTGTTACAGTAATCCAATACTTAATACGAAATTGAAAAAAGAAGAATACCTCATCCATTGGCCAGTCAATACAAAGTTTTAACTTTCTTTCGAAATCTCGAAGATTCTAAACTCTCTTAGCAAAGATAATTACCCCACTTAACAATGAAGATCGTAAATCTATGTGCTTTTTGTTTGCACAGTTTGTAAAGGTCGCTTTGTCGAAACAGGAAATACACAACGCGTATAAAAGACACGGGGTTCTGACCTGTGCAATCGATGGACAGTCTAGCAGGATATTCAACCTTATTCTAAACGCAATTATCTTTTTGATTCTTTGTTCATCCTGTCAACACTGAAATTTTTTTTTAAGTTTTCTTTGAAGTTTTACTAGAGTGTTTAGTACAGGGATCGAGCTTCTCTTCAAAGCAAGGTTGGATGGGGGGGGGGGGATAAATATCATTGACAGAGGGTGTCAGAGCGTAGAAGCGTGGAGACCCGAAGAGGGAAATCAAAGAATCAATGGCCTATCTCGTCTGTCCTGTTTTGTCTTTTAAGTTTCGGGCGTTTCTTCAGAAAAAAAAAAGATTATTAAATCATATTTTTTTTTATGGGGGAACGTGAGGCATGGGAAGGATTCGAACACGTCGCCAACGGGACGACAACCCAAATCCCATACTACACAGCCAGGCAGGTACTATTCTCTTTTTGAACCCTATCGACTTTTGGCAAGTTTGAGAAGAACTGCCCCCTTTCTTTGTTTTTTTGTTTGTTTCTCTACATCGACGAATTTTGTGCTTACTGTTAGTTGTTGTATAGAAATAAAGAATAATTAAAATACTAATTATTAAAAACAGAAAGACTTAAAGAAAAAACAGAAAAACGGTTAAAATGCACACGCCAGAAAGACAGAAACACGCAACGCACGAAGAATAAAACGCGCAGTAATCGATAAAGCACACAACACAGAAGAACCGAAACACAGAAAGACTAAAAACATAAAACACGCAAATACCAAAAAAAAAAAAAAAACACGGAAAGATGAACAATACAGAGAGACCAACAACATATAACACACAACACATACGGACCAAAAGAAGACAAAACGCACAGATTTTTCAAAATTCAGAGAACGCCAAAAAAAAAAAAAAAAAAAACCCACGTAGGAAACCCCTCGATCTCTAGATACAAAATTGTGAGTTGTGGATGGTATTTCGTGTACGCCACTATTCCTCACCTTACATTTCAACCATTTGAGTAACACCTCCGTCATGTGACCAGACGACGTCATTTGTCTGTCAGACGAAATGCTTAGTAAAGCTCAGTAGAAACCCCCTTCCCCAGGAATGCATGCATTTTTGATGGACGAATGCTACATACGGCATGCAAGTTCGCTTTTTACTGTACACCTTTAATACCCCGCTTCGGACTTCATCAATCGGTCAGAATGACACAGAAATTGATTGACTACGTTAGAGTCCAGTGTTGGCCATGCATTATTCAAGATCTGACGTACTTACAGCATGAGTCTTATTCGGTACATAACTTTGATGATAAAAGTAACATACTTTCTTTGTTTGTGAGACATACAACTAATATCGAACGACTTGGCTTTATTATTAATTAAACTTTATTTCTATTTACATTGAAGAACAGTTGATGAAATTGATCTCTACTTTCCTTACCAAAAAGCTCACATTAAACATGTAACGTAATGAAACGTATCATAATGGTTTGAAGATAAGATAAGATATTTCGTTATTGGTTCAATCAAATAGAAATTCAGTTTGACTACAATTGACAACCTCAGCGTAACTACCGTGCAATAATAATATCGATAGAATATGGCCTTGAAATGAGGGATTTATTGATGAACGCCTTGGGGATGAGGGCTTTAGGGAGGCGATGGCGAAAAAACAGCTTGAAAATTTGTGTCATAGGAATTTAGCATTGCATAAACATCAGCTAGGACTGAATTGCGTTTCTAAATTTTAAGCGATGGCGTTCGACATTCAACTAGATTTAGGTCAATATAAATGTATTCATAAATGTATGCATTAATTTGAGTCGCAGTTAAACAAAGAGTTTCTAAATTGTCTTAAAACGACATTTTTTTTAAAGACAAATGGATGTGTCACATTGTGTGTCGTCACGTGTGACCAAAGTGTGACAGAAGATTGTGCGTCAAGTGAGCGGAGCCAATAAGAGAAAATGAATGAGAAGATTGTCTGTTTCTTACCTGACTTCCTGGGTTAGGATGTAGATCGCGGCGAAAATGTTTCCTAGTTTCGTTGAGCATGCGTGCCCGAGGGTAAAGGTGAGAGGTGAAAGGTAAATCAATGTTGTGTTTACACATTTGTTTTGCTTCATTTTCTGCTCTTTCTCTCTCTCTTTCTCTTTCTCTCTCTCTTTCTATCTCTCTCTTTCTCTCTCTCATTCTATCTCTTTCTTTCTCTCTCTCTCTCTCTCGTTGTCTCTCTTTCTTTCTCTCTCTTTCTCTCTGTGTCTCTGACTCTCTTTCTCTCTCTCTTTCTATCTCTCTCTTTCTCTTTCTCTCTCTCTTTCTATCTCTTTCTTTCTCTCTCTCTCTCTCTCTCTTTCTTTCTCTCTCTTTCTCTCTGTGTCTCTGACTCTCTTTCTCTCTCTCTTTCTCTCTCTCTCTTTCTCTCTTTTTTTGTCTCTCTCTCTCTCTCTCTCTGTTTCTCATTTTCTATCAGGACGCCCTTTAACCGTTTCTAATACCTTCTGTTACTTCTATGTCAAACACAACCACACATACTTTCTCTTTGTGGCACTCTCACACCACTCATGTGTATGCGTATGTACGTACGTATGAAAGTAAGAATGTGTGTATGTACTAATCTGTCTATCTGTCTGTCTGTCTATCTGTCTGTCTGTCTACCTGTCTGTCTGTCCATCTATCTATCTATCTATCTATCTATCTATCTATCTATTGGGGGAAAAAAAACGATTGGTAACAAATAAAGAACATATCAGTTGTAATTCCTCCCTAAGTCTCTAAATGTATCTCTCTCACGCGCGTGTTCTTAGGGTTGTGAAATAAATAGATTTTCATTTCTTTCATGGATCGACTTCTTTAGTCTCATAAACAACTTTCTACTTTTGTTTTTGACTGAGTTGGTATTCAACTTATGGGAGACTTAATTGGCTAAATTATAGAAAAAAATGTTGTGCTCTGTAGTGTGATCAATGTCTTTACTGATGTTCTTTGACCTTCAGAATAGTGACCTTGGAATATAAATGTGAAGTCTAAGAGAAGCCAGATACGTATTGATAGCTACAGTGGACTGATATAAATGCAAGACAGACATTAAAGAAAATAGGTAGATGATTTCAAAGAATTAAGACATTTTTAACTCTTTTTCTCCTAACTGTCGATACCAACGTTGATTCCACCAGAATGTGATAAATAATTACAGAGCGAAAGAGTTAAAAGATAATGGACAGAGATAGCTAGCCTGCAGTCATCAAGAATTCGTAGTAGTGCCCAGACGAGCTCGCTGAAACAAGAACTAGAAGTATGATAAGGATTTGTATTGTTTTACTTTTCATTTATTTATTTTTTGCCATTTACCTTATAAAAGAGAATTTGTAAAATTATTTCTCTATTGGAGATCTCTTTATCTTAGGACTAATTCGTACAGTTTCGGCCAGTGAACCAATGACGGAAGCTTAGAGAAGTGAAGTATTTCTATAAACCGTAGAATACTTTTTGTTCATTTCTCAGCTCTGAAGACTCACATTTTCTTATCTTAGTCGATTGTAGCACACAGTACTTGTAATATAACGTCTTTGGTCAGAATGAGTTTTCAATATGGCTTCATTGAAATTGTTTATTTTGTCTATTTTCTAAAATCTCTGAGAACCTGATTCCTTTTATTTTCTTGCGTTTTTCTTTACGTTCCATTATACGTTTGGCTGAGCGATAAACAAAACGCTCTCAGTGACTATATCGACAGTGATACGCAAACAGATTGTCGTCTGGCTGAGTAACTTGTGGCTAGTTTTCCGAAAACGAAAGCCTGACACTTTCTTTACAGCAGTCTTCTTCTTTGAGGTAATGAAACTTTGAGAGGCAGTGCTTCAGATAATAGCGAGCGAAATGGTTGCCATAGAAACATTGTCAATTAAGTTCCATTCTGTCTTGTCAGTAGATAGGTTTAAAGATATTGGATGGACACTTACAAAGTTGTAAAAACATCAGCTTCAAACTAATAATGTCGACATCGCTGTATTATTATTTCTTTGCTTGAAGTGTTTCGGACGCACTTTCAAAAGATAAGAGCATGGAATTGGTTGCATGAGTCAGGCAAACCAGTGACTTGGCAGAATTTAAGTGATTGGTTAACATGCATGACTAGATGCATGACGCGTAGGACGTTATCATCTTCTCTTCTGAAATAACGTCTGTATTATATAAGATAAAATAAGATTATTACGTCCTTGTCCGAGCAACCCCGTGGACGTCAGGGGCTCCATCTAAGGGCGATCGTGATGACACTACATAGTACATACATTACAACGAGGAAAACGCCCCCTCCCCCTTTCAGACCTTGCGAAATAGAGCAGATGATCTAAAAGTCCTTTTTTTTCTGTGGCTCAACGTTAACGAGGGTGTCATGTGGCCAGCACAACGATAGAATCGCCTTTACCTTTACCCAATAAATGTTAGGTACCCATTAGAGCTGGATGGACTCAGTGGTAGCATAAAAACACCGAAATTCTAAATCCCAGTCTTCAGCGAGATTCAAAACCGAGACCCTCGGTTCGAAGGCCAAGTGCTGTACCACTCAACCATCGCCACTGGGAAGCTCTTGTAAATCGTATCTTATCTCATAAATACAGTTCCTTCAGACGTCCTGCGCGTAAGCATGTGTTCATCTAGTCATCTAGTCATCTAGTCATGCATGATAATCAAAGGCTTGAGCTCTGTAAAGGCATCGCTTTATCTTATCTTATCTTATATAATACAGACGTTACTTCAAAAAAGAAGATGATTACGTCCTACGCGTCATGCATTTAGTCATGCATATTAACCAATGACTTAAATTCTGCCAAGTCACTGGTTTTTCTGGCTAGCTCAGGCAACCCATTCCATGCTCTAATAGCACTAGGGAAGAAGGAGTATTTGTACAAATTTGTCCTAGCATATGGGACGAGGAATGTGCCTTTATTTTTGTGTCTTTCAGAGTATTTAATTAAATTTTGTTTTTGTATTTGAAGATTATGGTTCAGTGTTTTATGTATAATTGCTACTTTACTTTTGAGTCTTCTGTCCTGAAGGCTTTCTAAATTTAGTGATTTTACTAATGGTGTTACCCTAGTCAAATGTGAATCGCTTTAGACACCCGTTCCTCGCTCAAATAGCATTAGGGAAGAGGGAGCAGTATGAATTTGTCTTATCATATTGAATAACAAAACTGAAAAACAAAAGTTATGTAACAAAATCATGTCTTCAAAATAAATAGTTTCACATATTTTGTATCCCTATTGTTTATCAATAGACTGGGAAGAATGGAGAAAGACGGTGGACAAATCTTGTGTGGTGCCCCAACGGTACAAGGGATAGGTGAAGGTGATAGTTATCACGAAGGCTTGGAATTCCATTTTTTTTTAAATAAGACATTCTTTTTTTAAATAAGACATTCTTTTTTTAAATAAGACATTCTTTTTTTTAAAAATAGTACTTTCAAAGTTCAGGGAATGTCAGCCAGTACACAACATCACATCATGTCACATAATCACGTGGTCACCTGTCAGTTAAAGCGCGTCAATCCAGCTTTTTAATTCCCGCCTGCCCCGCCCACCAGCAGTCATGACAGGCAGACGTGTGCAATGATTCAATCTTAAACAGATCACGTGCACCTGAAAGTGTGGAAATACAGCTGCAGTTCTCAAGTCTTATTTATTTTTGCTCCGCATCTTTTAAGTTGATTTGATTATATCTCCTATTAATATTGCTTTTGTAGTAATTTTATATTGTTATTGATTTGTCACTGAGTTGTACTATTTCTAGCCTGAATCGTGTTTTTGTTTATAATTGTTGTTATTGTTTTGACATTTTATTTCGATTTGTTAGGGATCCGACCGGGGCCGCCTTTGAGTTTGTGTGATAACAAAAACTCTCTTTGCAATCTTGTATTTGGATTTGTTAGATCTATGCAAGACTTTGCAAATTTGATATCTTTACATGATAAAACTGTAAAAAATCCTGTTGCTCTTATTAAGTTTTTCGTTTCGTCACGTAGTGTAAGCGTCAAGGTCCCAAGAGAAGTGTAAACAGGAAGTTTATCTGTACATTGGCTACTTGAAGCTATGAGTTTCTACACATTGTATAAAGAGAGGAAAAGAGCTGCTATTTTCACGGTCCAAAACAAAAAGTCTGTTCAGTTTATAATCTTATGTAAAATCTTTCGTGTCTAAGTTACGAAATGCATTATCTTACGTCAGACTGTTTATCTTTAAGCATCAAGTAGTTTGTTCACTACTCATATTATTTCCTGAGATGATATATATTTGTAAATAAAATGTTTTGTTTACTTTGACCCCCCAAAAAGTACCTTTTTTTTAAAAGACCTATGGGATACCCAAAGATGTGATTAGATCACGTGATTTTCATTCCACGTCTGCTTCTCTTGACTCACTCAGCCAGACGACAATCTGTTTACGCACAGTCGCTCACGCGTGTTGAATTTTCGGTTGCATGGGAGAACGGACTATTTTCCTTCGCGGAGTTTCTTTTTTTCCCCTCACTTCTTCATTCAATCGCGATGTAATCGCCCAGGCCTGAAAACGAGATGCAGCCATTACCTCTATCTCAGTGATGGGTCGAGGTCACAGCACGCCAATTAAGAATAATTACATCCATTTAGGAACGAAGAGAAATTTTTTTTTTGTTGGTTTTTGCAATGAATTCAGTTGAAAAAAGAGAAAATAAAACTCTTTGATTTGACATGGGGCTGTGAGCAGCATGAAATAGGTCTAAACATTTAAAACTCAAAATTGTAGTTTAGATTTTGCAAAAGGTAGAGGAATAAAAACAAAGTTAGCATAAACATAAACATAAATATAAACTAGTTACGAGAACTTTGAGGATTTGATTTTGAATTAAGACTTTTTATTTTCACCATGAAGAAAACAATGTCAATGACACTAAATCAAACTCACAGACCTATATATATATATATATATTTTATATCTAGACTGGAAAACGAAGCAAATTCTTTTCCGCGATTGATCAACGCACAGACCTATATACATAGATTGTTACTTATTAATCACTGAAATATATATTCACGCAAATCAGAAGATAAAGCCATTTCCTGTTAGTTTCCATTACGATGTGTTTCAAAAAAGCCTAGATCGAAATAATCCATGTCAATTGATTTTAGCCATCTTTTTGCACATTTAAATAGATTGATCACCGTGATATTTCTAGTATATGTATCTAAAAATTGCACAAAAAACTAATTATGAGACTTGAGTGTTCATTTTTCGATGTTAAATTACTAGATCTAAATCTAAACATTAGATTACATGTTACATAGGTTAGGGATAAAAAAAAAAAACAACACTTTACTACTTACAACTACTTTACGCCTTGTTTTAATTTTTTTTTAAAGTAACATTTGTTGTAGTGTTAAAAGATCTTCATGTCTAGTCTCGTTATAATATATATATATATATATATATATATATATATATATATATATATATATATATATATAATTATATATATATATATATATATATATATATATATATATATATATATATATATAGGTCTGTGATTAAACTTCGTTTTCCAGTCTAGATATAATATATATATATATATATAGGTCTGTGATTAAACTTCAATGTTGCCAACAAACTGACGTACTTAGAAAATATGGTTCTGTGGTGCTAGAGTGTGCACAAACATTGTCATGTAACTTAAAAATTATCAGAGTCGCGGAGCCTGGCCTGGTTGCCCCACTCGTCACCTTCTAAGGCCGCCTCTGATTTGTGGATTTGCCTTAAGGGTATAAAATCTCTAATAATAAACAAAGAGACTATAATCATTGTAAGGAAAAATGTTTATGGGAATGTTCTAGACGTTTCTTTGATGTACTCTTCACGTGGTCAGTAACAAATGACAGTTGTCAATAGACGCGCCCAGCGTAGCTGTCAGGTCTATTTTGTTCAAAACTTCAAAAAAAAAACCCTTAACAAAACAAAGAAAATAAGCAATTACGACAGAATTTGGTTAATTTGTTCTGTCTGTCGTCTGTTTTCACCTAGTTCTAAAGATTTACGTTCGAGGCAAGAAAATAGATGAGTTGACAAAAAAACAACAACAAAAAAACAACAACAACAAAAAAACAACAACAACAAAAAAACAACAAAACAACAAAAAAAAACAACCTATAAAAAAAAATTCGAAGAAAAATTTAAAAAAAATAAAAAGTGAGATAAAAATTCGACGAATCTTAAAACGATGTCTTTTTTTTTTTCCCTTCTACTTCAAGACTGAACGAAGGGAAATCACTCCAGCAGTCGTGAGTAGAATTGGCAGAGTTACTTGGACTTGAATTCTGAAACGTACGAAATGAAGCTGATTTTACAGGGACATGTTGTAAGGCTATATTCCGCAATGTAAGTCAGGGGCGTATCATTGACCTCGAGATTTCGTAAGAGGAGATGAGCGTGAGGGGAGACTTCCTTCTCCCCGAACCCCCAAACACAAGAGGTCAGCGTAACTTGGTTGGAGTTCTTATCTCCTGATCAATTTTAATTAAATCTGATCTCCAACTGTCCGGTGTAAGGAGAATGGAGAAAGAGAGAGAGAGAGAGAGAGAACAAAAAAAGAACAAATGTGGAATGGGCACTGTTGGGTTGACGTCTGAATCAATGGTCACTCAGATGACCAGCATGGTCAGTTGTTATATCTGTACTCCAGAAGTCAGTTGTAAAACGACCCGATGATTGACCGGACATTGATTAGCAACTTAGTTTCTCTTCCTCTGCCTTCAAACCAATAGTTCTGTTTGTCTTACACTGCTTGTTCAGTTTGATTTTATATCCCAATCTTAGAGCTGCTTTGTGAGCGGCCAAAAACAAGGTCTTCGAGACACAGACCATCTGATTATATCGGTCCAACTTTTTGTATGTGTCAAGCGCATATATCTAAATTTTAAAAGAAATAATTAATAAACTGCCTGATCGTGTGTCACACGCCCTAGTCTGTATTTCGGTGGTCTCCATGGTCACGGGTTCAAATCCACCCCACACCATCCCCTGTTATCTTGCTGGAGATTTGAGCAATGATTTAGTTATCTTCAAATCTGAAGGCATATCCGAGACTTTACATGTGTTACATGTATAGACCTAAGCGTTCCAATTAAGGCAGGTGATCATCATGATGATTTTATATAATAAAATAGTTGTAAATTTTAACTTTTTTTAGGAGGGGGAGAGCGCGAGTTCTTATCAGTGGCAAAACTAAGAATTTGTGTCCGGGGATGGGGCTTGACCTCTTTATGGGCCCTTGTATTTTGACATTCGACATTATGTCATAAGATAATGACGTGAAATTTAATGTGAAAACAAATTTCGGACACTCTTTTGAGGGCCTTAGGGGGGATTTTCACATTTTTACCCTCCCTCTCTACCCTAGCTACGCCACTGGTTCTGATTTTAAAAAATCCCTAAAAACGAACTCTAACAATTTTAAAGCGATGAGACGTGGGCCATAGATCAAGGGAAACAACCAACAAAAAGAGATCTAGATTGAATGTAGACATTTATTTTCAAATTTGAAGATCATAGTTTTTATAATATATTTATGAGCGACAACTCAAAGCTTAAAGAATTGCTGCCTTGCAGACGATCTTGGATGATGAAAGGCTCTGGGGGCACATACAGAAAGAATATCAGGCCAAAGCTTGAATCCACGGACATTCTAGCGCATACCATCGGCACGCAATGTAATCTATTTTGGTGTTTTAGTCACTTAAAAGGAATGAAATCCAGTAATCTTTCAAATCGACTAATTATAACGAAGTAATCCAAATCTCCATACTCCGGTAAATCTGGAGGCAGCGGGATATCTGTTATAAGTTATAAAATGGTTTCATTTAATAATTTATACACATAGAATTAGTATGAAAGTGCGGGGCCCACTGCGGTCGTCCTTGTTGCAGTGGCTTCTGTATGACTCTGCAAAATAGCGGCGTATGGCTCGACTAGTATTTAATATTTATGGAAGAAAAACGGGTAGAAAGAACTATGTTTGAAAAAAAAAACATGTAACAAAAGGCATAAAAGTGAGAAAAAAGAAAACCAAAGTTTTACTTTCAGGAATGAAGTATGTTACGTTTTCACCCAGACCACCTTCAGAAAATGACAGTGTGTTTTTTTTTCGAACACGGGACCTCGAGATGACAGTCCGAAGGGTCTACCACACGACCAGGCCTCTATCCGAAAATGACAAGAGAGAGAGAGAGAGAGACGGAAAATAGGAATAAAAAAAAAGAGAGAAAAGAAAGAGAGGGAGGGGGGAAAGAGTGAAAGAAGGAAAAAAACCTGATTAGAAAGAAGAAGAATAAAAGTATTTGTTGTTAGTCAAAGAATGCAGTTCTACACTTTGTAATAATAATAATAATAGGCCCTAATTGTATTTATAGAGCGCTGTTAATAAACAAAATGTAGGTTCAAAGCGCTGTGATAAACATAGGTAAACATTCAAACATTCAAACATAATCAGAACAAATTTCCAAAGCAGTCTTCGTCATCGTCTTAGTCTTAAACATCTGGGCTAAAATGACAATCTAATCTAAAAAAAAGTTTTAAACAGATAGGCTTTACTGTTCTGCTGTAAAGTAGTGTAGCATACTGTCTGTCGTATCAACCTATGTCAAATATTTTCACGCCTGTTGCAAATTAGCAAATTAAAACCAGAATTAAAAAAAAAAAACAATTTTAAAATCTTATTAACTGATTTACCAAAGTGACCCATTCCGATCTCCGGCCCCGGCCCCAACCCTTTTATTTTTCGCTTCATGCACACACGAAACAAGTCTAAAAAAATACAAAAACCTCTGCCTTGAAATCTGAGAATTAATGGTGGAATCTGTTGTTAAAACACTAGGGAAGCAAAAAAATAACCCAGCAGCAACAAAGGGGAGTAACTGAACCTGCAGAAATAATCGATGTGTTATGTCGATACTGCTATTGAAGTAATCGGCACCGCTAATCCCTCTAACGCGATTGGCTAGCAGAAGAAGAAGAGTTCCGGAAGTGACAGATGGGTGTTGTCTGTGAATGTATACATAATGGATTATCACTTGGGAATGCGGTTAGTCCAAACGTTTGAAACCGACAATTACGAGCATTCCTGATCATTTTTCTTTATTTTCAGTTTTTTTTTATTCATTTGCAACATTACAAATAGCGTCCGTTAACCATCATATATTTTAATTAATACTCTCACAAAATTAATAGAATTATGATAGCTTAGAATGAGGTGCAACAGAAAGATCAACTTATCCTTGGTATCATTTACAAAGACCTCATAACAAAATAAGAAATTTCAGACAGGATTACTACAGCGATTAAAAACCACGGCGACCCGCTAACAACTGCCAAAAAGCTCTATAATTATGTGTACATTTCACAAGGTTCTCAAGGATCACAAAAACCTTCCTTCATGGAACAGTACAAGAAAAAGATGAAGAGGCAGACAGAGAAAGTGATGGGATTTTGAAGACATCGTGAAAGAATGGATGGGCCTGCCATTGAAAGATGCTGTATCCAAAGCAAAAGACAGAAAGGAATGGAGAAAAAGGTCGAAGTCTAACAGACTAAGCAGGGCAGGCCTTACGCCATTGCAATCAATGCGGCAGCAGTGAGCCTGCAGTTTGATAGGCCCCGCGCTAATTCTAGGTGTAAATTACTAAATTAAACCATTATAACTTTAAAGAGGTTTCTCCTGAAAATCTCCAGAAAATTGCAAAATATACGAAAAATTCCTGGAAATCTCCTGAAAAGATTAATATCTCCATAAAAATGTCCTTGAAAAGTAGATAAAATTGTCATTTTAGGGTGTCATTCAATATGGTAAACAGCAATCCTACGCGCGATAAAATAAATACGGCATTGTCAGCTTTCATTGAATTTATTTTCTTATACAAAATTTTAATTTTCACTTATTATCCTTATCCCTACCCTGACTGGGCTGCGCGCAATCCATTTCGCCAAGGGCCCAGCAAATGTTTGGGCCGGCACTGAGACTAAGAGATATGGATAGGTGAAGATAAAGAACGCCTTTCAGATCCTATTTATCTTTACATTTCAGATAATTTCATAGCGTAATATAGAAAATCACATGAACAGACATTCAATAAATACTTTGATTTTTTTTTTTTTTTTAGATTAAAGATTCTTAAAATGCAAATATTGTGTTTGATTATAACACGCGTGTTGCAAATCTTTCTCCAAAGAGATTTTGTTTTCAAAAATATATTTTTCAAATGAAAAGAAGTTTAAAAAGAAAAACAGTATATCATTTGCTTCTATTTTCTTGGCTATGAAGTCTCCAACTCGTACTTCAAATACTCAACAAATCACTGGGTATTATTGAATGAAAATGACGATAAATCTTAAGCATTTCAACCAGATCTTAGTTTTAATAATGGCTTGTCTTCCCCCCCCCCTTTTTTTTTTATGTGTTGCAAATTTATGGAGAAATTTTACTAAACAACTTTTGAGTTTAATGAACTCCAGCGATTCCACAGAAGTCGATTAGATTAACATTGTCGTAACGTGGTGAATATTTGAAGTAGTGGAATGTCCTCGATAATTCTTAATATCAATAAGAATAACTCCATGTATTAATCAGGGAACGTTTCCAGCATTGAATAATTGAGTCTCTGTTATCGTGGAGACAGCAGTTCGCTAGTTATACGGCACTTTAAGAAGTAAAATTGAGGCTCGTCAAATTATAATGTGAGCTTTCAATGATGGCACTTTTAGAAGCTAATAGATATCTTTCTTCTTCAAGATATATTGTGCATTTATATTATGTGTGTTTGTGTGGGTGTGAGTGTGTGTTATATTGTGCATTTATAGTGGGTGCTTGTGTTATATTGTGCATTTATAGTGGGTGCTTGTGTTATATTGTGCATTTATAGTGGGTGCTTGTGTTATATTGTGCATTTATAGTGTGTGCTTGTGTTATATTGTGCATTTATAGTGTGTGCTTGTGTTCTATTGTGCATTTATAGTGGTTGTGTGTGTTACATTGTGCATCTATAGTGTGTTTGTGTGTGATATTGTTCATTTTTAGTGTTTGTGTGTTATATTGTGCATTTATAGTGTGTATGTGTGTGTGTATGTGATATTGTGCATTTATAGTTTGTGTGTGTTAGTGTCCTATATTGTGCATTTATAGTATGTGTGATATTGTGCATTTAAAGTGTGTGTGTGTTTGTTATATTGTATCTTCTTATCTTATATAATACAGACGTTACTTCAAAAAAGAAGATGATTACGTCCTACGCGTCATGCATTTAGTCATGCATATTAACCAATGACTTAAATTCTGCCAAGTCACTGGTTTTTCTGGCTAGCTCAGGCAACCCATTCCATGCTCTAATAGCACTAGGGAAGAAGGAGTATTTGTACAAATTTGTCCTAGCATATGGGACGAGGAATGTGCCTTTATTTTTGTGTCTTTCAGAGTATTTTATTAAATTTTGTTTTTGTATTTGAAGATTATGGTTCAGTGTTTTATGTATAATTGCTACTTTACTTTTGAGTCTTCTGTCCTGAAGGCTTTCTAAATTTAGTGATGTTACTAATGGTGTTACCCTAGTCAAATGTGAATATTCGTTTGTTATGAATCTCACTGCTCTATTTTGTGTTTGTTCCAGTTTCTTAATGTTTTCTTGAGTTGAGGGGTCCCACACGGTGGATGCATATTCTATTATTGGCCTAACCAAGGTTAAATAACATTTTAGTTTTATGTTCTTATTTGATTTATAGAAATTTCTTTTAATAAACCCTAATGCTTTGTTGGATTTTTTTATAGTTTCATCAATATTGTGTATTTATAGTGTGTGTGTTATATTGTGCATTTATATTGTAAGTGTGTGGGGGTGTTCAATTTTTTTCGGGATTTCTACTTGATAAATTAGAACCCTTTTTTCGTTTATAAGAATTAAGAATCATTTCATCGTCTGAACAAACATCTGCGACATGCGACATTTGGTCATCAGACATTGTATCTGAAAATGCCAAGACGGTCCAACCACCTAATTCCATGGTATGCATCACCGTTTCGGCCGCCTGGTTGTGGGATAAACTTTCTGTTTTTATACAAACACATCACAAAAAACATTAACTAACATTATGCGCATAATGTGAGAATGAATATTTTCACATTTTATTCTTTTTTTTTTAACATCATGGAACCTGGATGCTGATCTCAAAAACGGCTCTAACGATTTTACTAGAAATTTAACAGATGACGCATATCGCTGAGAAAACAAAATAATTAGCTCGTTGGTTACTTGGGAAAAACCCTAGCTTGACCGTTATACTTTTTTTTTAAAGTAAAAACAAATAAATGTAAATTTGGCTAGAGACTTACAAATCTAGGTCTAGAGTCAACATGGCGTAGTCAGCCGTATTACCGTAATTATGCGATAAGAGTAAATTCAAAGTCGCTTCAATTTTATTGAAGTTTATAAGTGTTGCTTATATTTGTACGTAAATCTAATATAGATTACATCTAGATTCTAGACCCACTTTCCACGCTGGCCGAATCTAGCTACTGAAGGTAGAACAGCTTCTAAACCCGATTGAACCAAAAATTGGTTTAATCATTTGTAAAAAATGTATTTTATTATATTTCAAGTTTAATAATGGAGTTATAATATAGTCTTTTTTTTTTTAAATATAATTTAAAAAATATTTTTCCTTGTTTATGTACGGAAATTGAATGTCTTAAGTCTTTAAGTGCTAGAGATGCAGCAATGTATAGGATGATTGCTGACTTTCTAAATTTAATATTGTTAAAATGAGCAGAAATGATGGATGTTTCAGAAACCAGCATGCAAATCCTAAATAACTTTCGAATACGAAGGGTAGATTGATCTATTGAATCGAAGAACATCATAATAAAAATGCTACATGTAATAAACGCTTGAAAAGATTAGCTGTTATAAGGGAAATAACTGCCTATTAACAGCCATATATTCCATTAGTCTAATATCAATTTCCCTTTTTTATATTTAAATTATTTTTAGTTATCATTAATTAATTAATTAATTAGTTGGTTTATATTTTTAATTAATTCTCAATTTTCTTGGGGGTCAATGAATAATTGTGCAAAGTTTCAACTTGATCTGAAGATGGGACAGACAGACCGAATGAGTTGATATAAGCTTTGTAGCAACAGAGTAACTAACATAACAAAAGTACACACTTTCTCATTACAAAAAAAATTTAAACACACACACTCACACAAACACAAGTGTGGATTTCCCCAGTAGGAAGACCTGTAAATGTTATCAAGACATCGACTAGATATAAAAAAGGAAAAACAAAAAAAGAGGGACACGAGGAACGGGAAGAGACGAGGAGGATGTCCAGCTTTATTCAGAACCTCCCTGGGGACATCGTTAGCTTCTAAAAGTCTCATTCTCAGGGCTCACTTGCAGTGACCTCCAGTTTCAGACGAAACACCGGAAGTCATACAAGGATGTGTCCTTTCTGTTAGTCAAATCTAAGCAGCGTCGGTTTTTCAATATCTACCTAGCGTTAATATTTCATCTTTAAAGAAAAAGATTGTAGATCTATTATTGAGGTCATTAGCACAAATAATTGTCACCTCAACATACTTTGTTCTCTCGACTAATCGATTAAGAAAAACTCGTTGGATACTTTACGTTTAAGATCTTATGAAAATCGTGACAGACAAACAACAAAGAAACTGTCTACGTCTCTGGCTCCGCCCTTGCGAGGGATCAATCCGGACAGATATTCCTGGCTAATAGCGACAAGGAGACATAATCAAATGTGAAATGAACACTTCACGTTCTTAAAAACAAAATCCAGATATTCTTGAAACAAAATAAACAGGAAAAAAAATTGACAGTTTAAATGCTACGATGGAGTGTTTCTGGGGAAATAGAGAAGAGTTTAAAGTTTGTCAGAACTAGCGTACCTCAAAGTGAAACTTCAGAAAGTAATGAAAACAGTAATTTTGAAAATTATATTTAAAAAAAAAACACTTGTGATCAACAAAAGAAAGAAAGAAGTCATGTCTTTTCATAATCAAATATCCGTTTATGTGTGTTTTATTTTGATGTACATGATATGCACAAAATAATAAAAAGCTACGTCAAAGAAACTGTTACAGTTTTAAAGTTTCAATTACGAGAGTTAGAATATGATCCATAAATTTAGCTATTACTAATACTAAGAATATGGGGGAGCGGTCGCTGAGCGGTTAAGCGCATGGCTTCCAAACCTGAGGCCGTGGCTTCGAATTTCGATGTAGACTAGGATTTTGAATTTCGGGATTTTCAGGGCGTCCCTGAGTATATTGGGTACCTTGCTTTTAGTTGTGGAACCCAAAGGCGATAGGTCCTTGAGTTTGCCACATGACACCATGCTGGTCCCTGCTCGTTAACCCTTGGCCAAAGAAACAGATATTTTAATATTATCGAGGTCTGAAAGGGGTTTACTATTACGTAGGCGTAGCCTATATAGGAATTCGAACTTGTGACTCGTCGGTTTGATAGCCAAACGCTTTACCACACAGCCATCAACCTCTTTCAAAAACAAACAAACAAACAACATACTTATATATTATTGGGACTCACAAATTGGACAAAGCTCTCTATTCTAAATATAGACGTAGAAAAACAAGGTTACAAAGAGAGTTTGTGTGGAAACACAAACTGAAAATCGGCCCCCGAAGTGGTCCACCCAGGTAGGTAAAAAGGCAGGTTTCAATATTTTCATAATGAAATTCTATCAATGACAAAATGACAGAAAATAATAGAGAAAATAGGTTAACAGATCTTGTGTGTTGCCCCAGCGATCCAGCAGACCAAAGGATGGGTGAAAGTGAATGTGAAGTTAGATGTAAGCCTGCTTTAACTGAGTTTTATTATGAATATCTATTAATCTAATTAATTTGTAAAGGGCCAATCTCTTTTTCCTCAAGAATAAAAGTTTTCCTTAAAAAAATTTTTAAAAAATATATATATATTTCTTTGTTTAGGTGTTCTGTATTGTCTGCTAGTCATTGCAGTTTAAGCGATAATATGATAAACTACTTATTAATTGATGTTTTCAATTACAACTGACTTATATGCATACTAAATAGATTTTTTCTCTTTAAAAAATTGTAAACATTTTTTGTGTGTAAATATAGTACTTCGTATTAACAGAACTGACAAAACTTAACAATAGAAATATAACAAAAAAATTTTGACAAAAAAATCTACAACCGTTTGCATAAATGTGTATTGAATATGGGATATATTGTGCACTGCAAGCATATAGCTTCAAGTGTTTAGTATTAGTAAATATTAATAGTGAATAGTTGTAAAAGTGGTGTATTTTTATAAAAAAAACTGCTTGCATAACTGATTTTAAAAATTAGATTTTTCGCTTTCAGAAAAGAAAAAAGTAGCCGTTGTATCAGAATTTTGAATGGTCTAAAATATTATCATGTCGGATTTTCAATATCTTTCCTAGTTTACGAGATCTAAACGGGACTGTCGGACGGACAGACAGGCCATACAAAACTAATAGCGTATTTTCCCCTTTCGGGGGCCGCTAAAAAAGCAACGCCACTGCCCACTGGGGACTAACTAAGAAAAATAATTATTAGACCATAACAAAAAATACAATAGAACAATAGAACTGCATTTCAAACTGGTGAAATAAAAGAATGGAAATCATGAAACAAAAGAACAAAAAAAGCAGTGATCCTATAGCACCAATGAATTTCTTCGTTATCCATCACGTGTCTAGAAGACTTTTTTTTTGCGCGTGTCGTGGAGTGCTTAGTCTACTCTTCAGAGAATTCTATTTGTATATGTGTTGATTATAGGGGAAACAAATCTGTAGGGGACTTTGCAATTCACATTAAGGTTTAATGCTTTTTAAAGTAGTCTCCCTTTGTAATGAAGGCAAAGCTAAAGAGAAAATAATCTACCTCGTTGATCCAATCGGTTAGTCAGCGTCACAGAATTGTCGGTGCCCCGAGCCTCGTTCTCGAGCAGGACTGTTAAATCGAGGGCAGTATCAATAAGTATCAGATGCCTAGATTACCGGATTCCAATAATGTTGATTTTGCACTATAAAATATGGCCGATAGTTAGGAGCAGTTCGTAGAATATAATGATAAAGATGGGGAGTATATCAAATAAAAGAAAAACTCTTAGACTTTGCAATCTAAAGGGGTATCACAACGACCAACCCTTTTACTTTCTCCAACTAATGTCAGATACCTATTATCAGAAGACGAGGCAGTAGAACACATCCTCTGCGACTGCTGCGTGCTTAATAAGATACAAAGATAAAGGCAGATTCGTCGTTAAATATGCTCGGACAAATTTGTACAAATGCTCCTTCTTCCCTAGTGCTATTAGAGCATGGAATGGGTTGCCTGAGCTAGCCAGGAAAACAAGTGACTTGGCAGAATTTGAGTCATTGGTTAATATGCATGACTAGACGCATGACGCCTTGGACGTAATTATCTTCTTTTTTTAAGTAACGTCTGTATTACATAAGATAAGAAGATAAACACAATCGAAGGTACGACTATTCTTGAAACAGAACTGATGCATGCAGTAGTCTCGCCCAGTATGGAGACAGGCAAACCTTGCAGAACACTGCCAGATCCTGTGACCGCTTGGGCGCCCGCAGGAGGGGTGCAAAGTGGTGGACTTGAACCCCCCTGGATTCTGAGCAGCCGAATTCTAGCTATTTTTAGCACCATCATATCAATTTAAATCTAAGTAGCAACTGAACAAGTAGTGCTTCCTGTGGTGACAGAAGTACAGTTGTAGTAGACTAGCCTAGGAATTAATGGCTGACCATGTACGTGCACCCCTCTGAATTTTGAGTAACCAACTTTTAGCCAGTTTTGTACACCTTCAAATCAGTTAACCTCTGCTAAGAAGCAACTTAACATTTAGTGCTTCCAATGAAATGAAGTTAATAAGGATAAGCTATTGTTGTAATAAACTAGAATAGGCTAATCTGTAGTTCATGTCCAATCATGTGCGCTTTATTATAGGCTTGCAATTTAATATTCTATAGCACGTAAGTCGTGACGATTTGTTTTCATTTGCACAAAATCATAGCTATTATAGGCCTATTTAGTAAAGGCCTAGAATATGAAAGAGTTTTTTTGTCTTGGGGGGAAAAATCCTTGCCAGCTGTCTTTCGATTTGATAAATGTGAAAGTTTCTTTGAAAAAGATATGAGTGCAGCCATCTTGATAAATGTATTTGCGTCTTGCGGAGTTGCGGTCATTGTTAGCGCTTAATAAAATAGCAGGTTAAACACGTCCACCAGTTTGTGATAGAAGAGATAGAAGAAAGTTCTTCGCATGTCATCTGAGTCAAAACGTTGATTTGTATCGGCGGAGCACTGGCAGCAGCAAGAAACAAAAATATACAAGCAGCAGCATCATGAATTAACTGCGTGTTCTTGGTATTTCGGTAATGATAGTGCAGATATCTTTGGGACTAAGTAGATGTGCTTGAGCGTTGGATTTGTTGATGTCGATTGTATTCGAGAAGAATTCATTGGACTTTGCCCTGACGTCAAGAGAGACGCACTGTGTCTAACGTCATTGTCAGCGAATACATTAAGTACAGTCTAGACATGGACAAACTACTCGTCTGCCCAGTGATGGGAAGCGTTCGGAACCTGTGTTCAGGCAAGGATTCGTGAAATAAATTCAAAAGCAGACCTTGTGCGACTAGTAGTTCTTCGAACACAGTTTGGGAAACGCTGAAGTAGAAGAAACTAAAGAGTCTGTTGAAAGATTACAATAACAAAAATGTAATGACGAGAAGTCAATGAACTAAATGAATTCGCCCTTCCTCTGCGACTTCATCGACAGCGGCAGCATCCACAATCACAACGTAATCGCTGTGGAGATCTGTGTTGTCATTTCTGATCATTCAAAGTGCATTGTCCAGTTCAACCGGAAGTCGTGCACCTACGTTTAGCGTAAGGGTAAGGTCACGTGACTTCATTGACAGCGGCAGCATCCACAATCACAACGTAATCGCTGTGGAGATCTGTGTTGTCATTTCTGATCATTCAAAGTGCATTGTCCAGTTCAACCGGAAGTCGTGCACCTGCGTTTAGCGTAAGGGTAAGGTCACGTGACATACTTTCTATTAACATTTTGTTTAAGAAATTAACTCACTTTCGCATTGTATTGTATGAGCATCATATTTCACTTTATATCTCATCTATCGTTCATTGATTCCCAGGTACTAAAGTTTTTTGGTTCAAAACAAGTTGTGATGATAAATAGTCTTCTTAATAGAGTTATTGTACACTCCAATTGTAGACTTGCGAGACCTTATCTTAATTATAACCTTATAACATAATAATAGGTGTGTTTTTTAATTAATAATTTTTGTAGTTACACCAATGTCTTATAAACACACAAAGAAGAACGTAACAAAGCGATAAGGACTTCTGAGGGCGAGGTGGTCATAGTGGAATGTTTTATAGTATAGTTTTGTCATTTGTGCATGTTTTGTTGTAAAAGGTATTCAATAGGTCAATCAGCCATTGCTGAAATAAATATGGTGATTGGACCTGCGCATAAAACTGAGTATAGTTAGCGTAGTATATCATCATGTGGCCCTACAATTCTTGAACTTTAATATAAAGTCGAGTTTATTTCAATTTGAAACGTTTATTTAAAATTGTATATACGAATATGATAAAACTAATAGCAATTTACCCGCAACCTTTTCGTATTTTTCTTTTTAAAAATCCGCCAGCGCCCTTCTCTAAAAAAGATACCAATACAGAATCGTGAGAAAGCAAGCTGTTTGAGACAAACATCCATAAAAAAGTTAAAAAGATTCTAGGAAAAAAAAAACAACCTTTGGGTCAGAAATTTGTGATTTTACCATCGCAAAAGAGATACCCAGACATCGATAGCAAAGACAAACAGACACTAAAACTCTATTGTTCCCCTGGCAATCAAAACATTAAATACAAAAAAATCGGATATAAATTTTTCACATGTAAATTGAGAGTGAGTCTGGTGTGAATGTTGTTTTTTATAGTTACAATGTTTTGTTTGGTGTAATGCACAAATGGTAAGCCAAATTTCCTTACGGACAATAAAGATGATTCTTATTCTTCTTATTATTATTATTACATTTGATAAAATGTCATTTATTTATGCTGTCAATGAAACATCGCTAATTTCATAACTATAATACAAAAATTATGTCAATAACTAAGAATATTGCATAAAAAATACATCACATTGTCATGACTTTTTTTTCAAATCCTTTGAAAAGTACCTTTTTAAGTTATTGGATATTATTGGATATTATTGGATATTATTGGATATTATTGGATATTATTGGATATTATTGGATATTATTGGATATTAAGACCAACTATTTTTAGGTTTAACTGTTATGGGAACCTTGTACCCCATGCAGTATGACAGTATTAGAAATGTCAAGCTTTAAATTAGCCAAAGCAAGCCGAAGGCCTCCTCTAGTTGCTTAGTCATTAAGTTTGTTTCCCACTAAATCTAGGTTAACCATGTATGTTGATGGACAAGCCAGAAATAATTCCATTATCGACCACAGTTTTGGAATTTTAAAGAAACATTCCAGTGCAGCTACATCTCTGTTTTGCCTACTATGTTAACATTCCTTTTACTGGAGACAACATTTTGTAATTTTGTAAATATTTTCTGAACACCAGTAATAGATATTTAACAATTGTCATTTATATTTTTTATTTTTGAAATTTATTACATCTTAGAAGTGAATCGGTATTTCTTTATAATGGATTGTTATGTGAATTGCGTAGACATCGATGTCCTATGACATTAATTCATTTGTCAACAAATAAGTTGTGTGAGATTTTAAAACCCTTACAAATAGATTTAATATCTCAATGAAAGAGAAAATGATTTAAATCACTGAAAGTAGATTTCCTTCCTTGCAGTTGGAGCTTGGTTTTATTCATTAGTGTTAGATGCCTACCATGTAAAACAAATATTTTTTAGATTTCTTTAAATCATCGCCAACCGACGAATCTTCCCCCTTGTGAAATAATTCTAAAACTTGTCTTAAAGAGTTTAACAAAACAAGAAATATAACTGACTGTTGAAAGCAGCGTAGCAAGGAGTTCTCTAAGAGTTGAACATGTGGTACACCATCTCGTTTCACACAACTGTTTGTATTTTATTTACAATTTTTATAATTAGATTCAAATTGGAATGAAATTGTAGGATTAAATTTCAACAAGCTGTTGCCTGTGTATTACAACTGACAAGCATTTGATGGACAGCCATTACTAGGCCTCGGGGGCGAGGTGGTCGAATGGTTAAGCGCTTGGCCTCCGAACCTGATGTCCTGGGTTCGAATCTCGGTGAAGACAGGGTTTTGAATTTTTAGGGCGCCCCTGAGTCCACCCAACTCTAATTGGTACCTGACTTTAGTTGGGGATAGTAAAGGCGGTTGGTCGTTGTGCTGGCCACATAACACCCTGCTAGTTAACCGTTGGCCTAAAACAGATGATCTTTACATCAACTTAGCTTGGCTTGGCTACCTAGAAGGGGGCTCGAGGTTCGACACCCGACTCGGGCAGAGTTGTGTTTACTGAGTGCCTAAAGATACCCCCTCCCCCCACTAGTCCAGAAATGAGATTGGACCAAAGCGCTCGTTCGTGAAGCCGCCTTGGTTTCTTAACCTCGTTTAAAAATGTTGTCATTCAAATGAGATCATTGTAATACTTTTTATCTGGTGACAATTCAATAAAACTTTAGGAGGGATCGATATATACATTACCAGCGAGCTTTCCTCGCGACCGATTTTTTCAATTTTTTCATTGTTTAAAAAAAGTTAAATTATTGTATTTAAAGATTAGCTTTAGCGTTGCAATTTTTTTTTGAATTAACATTTACATATTAATATATTTACATAAGCAGAAAAATTAATCTATAATCTAAAGCCCCTATTGCCTAGTTTGTTTATCAAATCATAAATGTTTACGCGTGCAAGAACTAAAAAAGTCAATAGATACCTACAAATTACAGCAACAGAGTAAAAATGTAGAAATAGAAAAAAGGGATTTCCGAAATCAATGGCTAAAGTTGTTTCTGTTCTTAAATTAGAAGCAAGCTAACTCGAGTTTGTCTATATTTAGTTAGCCAGCTGTAATTTTGAAAAAATGTGTTATTTGTTTTATTTCACTGCACCTCTCGTGCCTTCTATCATATCTACGTGACCCATTTTATGCCCCTACAACCCCCTATTGTGCCCAGCGCCCCCCTACCAAACCTTTGGCTACCAACTCCCCCAACTGATATATTTGATAATTTATTTTGACGTCTAGTCCTAATAAACGTTCGCACTTAAATTTGTGCTGTGTACCAAGTTTTATTAAAATTTCAGAAAGATCACTTCATTTTTTATAGAGTAAATTATTAATTATTAAAGCCTGGAGTTACATCTTTTGGACTTAGGGAAACTAAAAATTATATTGTAATTTTCTTATTACTGTAAATCAGTAATATACTGTTACGAATATCACTATCCAGGCTCTCTGCAAACTGCACCATACACCACTAACTTAAAGAACTTGACAACTCAGGGCTCCAAAATAACGTAACACTTTAATGGTTGAATAAATAACAGCCAATACTGTACAATTGGCAACACGTACACTGTACAAATATCTCTCCGATAACACCGTTCCGCCGTATCAGTTCTTGCACTGGCCTCTCCGTCTCGTTCCGGGCTTGCACTGGGTTCAACTGTTCAGGACTGACTTCAAACACTAGGCTCGTTGTGTCGGACACTATCGCAGACCAAGATCAAGACGCCAGTCGTCTCAACTGTACTTGACAGTACTCCGCACTGAACCGTCGTAATGCTCCGTACAGAACCACACAGTTGAACTGTGCTGTAGTGAACTCCTTTTCTGGACCGTCTTGACTGCGACACCTCCGCTCTTATATACTGGCCTTCTCGAACCGGAACGCCGCTCGACGTTTCTAGGTGGTCAGATGACTACAACTCTCGTGACGCTCCTGAGCTCTGTTCACGACGTCGATCCTTCCCGAACAACCATGTTGACACTCGTCTCGACCAACCGTCGTAACTCGTCACGGTTGACCGCTCGTCTAGCGCTGGCCTGGGGCGATTTGCGTCGGCTGACTACAATCACACCACTACCCCTCTCTGTGCCACCACCAGGTTTATAACAATACTTTTAATTTCATTCATCTGCCCCCCCCCCATGCAATGGTAAGACATGATCTTACTTTTATTAACATGTAAGTAACGTAGGTATTTACTTATTTAGTACAGTATTTGATACGAATTGGTATCTTTATAATATTAATTAAACATCAAAATCAAGGTTACGCGCCATTAATTTATTCACTTTCTAATAGAATTAATAACTAATTAATGATCAATAAATATATAAATAGAGAGACAGACAGACAGACAGATAGAGATAGATGATGGATGGAATAGAAAGAAAGAAAGAAAGAAAGAAAGAAAGAAAGAAAGAAAGAAAGAAAGAAAGAAAGAAAGAAAGAAAAGAAGAAAGAAAGAAAGAAAGAAAGAAAGAAAGAAAGAAAGAAAGAAAGAAGAAAGAAAGAAAGAAAGAAAGAAAGAAAGAAAGAAAGAAAGAAAGAAAGAAAGAAAGAAAGAAAGAAAGAAAGAAAGAAAGAAAGAAAGAAAGAAAGAAAGAAAGATAGATAGATAGATAGATAGATAGATAGATAGATAGATAGATAGATAGATAGATAGATAGATAGATAGATAGATAGATAGATAGATAGATAGATAGATAGATAGATAGATAGATAGATAGATAGATAGATAGATAGATAGATAGATAGATAGATAGATAGATAGATAGATAGATAGATAGATAGATAGATAGATAGATAGATAGATAGATAGATAGATAGATAGATAGATAGATAGATAGATAGATAGATAGATAGATAGATAGATAGATAGATAGTTTTTTTTTAAACATTTTTATCTATTTGTGTATTTGAAACAGAAATTAACATTCGTCCAGATGGAATGAAAAATAGAAAGATTTGATGTATGACAAAAAGACAGGAAAAGAGAGAATTTAAAGAAAGATCTTTAATGAGAAATAATTTATGAACCAAGCATGCCATGACTGCCAAACCTAATTAACATGAATTGAAACACTAATTTATTCACTGTAAAAAATAAGAATAAAAGCAGCATCTATAATTATCCTCTTTCTTTCAAAGTCTCAGCTAATTGCCTTTTTTTTTTAAAAAAAATTTCGTCCATTTAACGTCAACTTTTGTTTTTGCCAGAAAATTGCCAAGTTTGTTGCTATTAATGAAACGCACAAATGGAGACTAATTAGAGACAGCACTATTGAAATGTTTCCTTACTGTCTTCACGGCCAGTCAGAGGCGTATTTTTTTTTCGATCTTCCAAAATGGGTCAAACTTTTTGATCCATCGATCTAGACTGATATTAGTTACTGTATAGGCACGTGCATATAAGGTTTAAGGAGGGCGGCCAAATGACAACCTTTACTTTCGTGGTTAAAGGGGGTGGTAATAAAACGTGTTTTTGTTTTATTAATAATTCTATTTTATTGTATGCCCATATATAGACGTCATCCAGGGGGCTTAGGGCTTGGCACTGGAGTTTTGTGCCTCCTTATGTGGCTAGTGAGACCTTTGTGAACCCGGAATGTTCAGTTGCACACTGGGGCAGGTTATTCCAGCTGGAGCTAGTGTCCTTGGCCTTGCTTTTCTTCTCTGGCGCTTTTCTTCTGCCAGCGCTGTTCTCTTGTCCTCATCAACCTGTGCGCCAGTTTTCACAGCACGACGCCATGATGCTCTGTCATGTGCTTCTGTCTCCCAGGTGGCTGGGTTTATGCTGAACACTTTCAGAGAAGCTTTGATGGTGTCCCTGAAGCGATTTCTTTGTCCACCTTGCGAGCGCTTTCCTTCTCTTTATTGGCCATTCAGGAGTCGTTTAGGGATGCGGCGGTTTTTTATTCAGCAGATGTGTGTGCATAACGTTTCGGTAAACCACCGCTTCACAAACGAAGATATTAGAGACAAGGGCGGACTGGCTATATGGGCAAACGGGCAAATGCCCGGTGGGCCGGTACCAAATGGGCCTGTCTGTTCGCGACCAAAGAAAAACAAAATATGAATGCAGACAACTTTTTAAAAAAAAAGTGACAGCAGCGAGACACAAAGGCCCGAACACGTTTCTTTTTTTTTTTTTTTTTTTTTAAATTCTTATTACAATTAATTTTGTTTGAAATTCAACAAGAATATCAACAACAAAAAAATACACTATACACTATACGTATTATCATTTGCAAAACGTTAGAACGTACTTTCTGCTATGCACGAGCGGCATGGACTGCTTTGATGTCTTCGAGGTTGTGTAATTTGCCTAATCATTTTGCTAGTCGGCATGGGCCTCCGATGGCACGCCCAATTTTTTTTTTGCTCCTTCCCTCCCCCAGTCTTTTAATGGTTCCAATGAAATTTAACCAAAAAGAGGGATTGAGAGAGGTTAAGTTAGAAAACATTGAAGATAGGCGCGACAATTAACTCTTTAACAATACTTCAATACTTAATAGAATTTAACTTTAACACATGCACACAGCCGCGAAATTGTAAACCTCCCAACTTATTCACAGCTCAATATTGGTATAAAGCTCTACTTTCTGCGATTTGAAAGGAAAATTAAGTTTCTTTTTGTTTCTTTGTAATAACATAGATCTAAACATACTACACTTAAGGCTTACAAAAAAAATTATTTAATTACAAATAAATCTAGATCTAAATCAATTTTTATACTATTATAATTAATGGCAAACTTATGCTTAGTATGAAGTCATTAATGATGAAAATTATTACAATAATTTATTATACGCTGTCACATCCGATATTTAATGAAAGGAGATTTATATCTATATATATAATTCTCTTCTTCCCTCAACAGTTTAAACGAGAAAAAGAAGTAAAGGAAAGATCACTCTCTTAGTTCTGCAGATAGTCCACGAGAAAACAAGAGAGGGGGGGGGGGAGAACACGTGGGTATTCCCACGTCGCCACGGATGGCTGCGCTCTGGACTGTCAAACCCTGCCCGCTCCCACCCCCTTCGTCCTGCGGGAGGTTTGGACTAAAAATTAAATTATCTTCAACTCTGAAGGAACATCCGAAACATGTAAAACATTTTACAAACACTAAATAGCAAGGCTGGACTTAACCATTGTGGGGCCCTATGCGAAACGGATAATGCTGGGCCATGTTTGGGTAGGGAAGCGGATAATTTGATCGATTTAAGAGTTTGTATTAGAAACAAAATTCGTCTATGTATTTTATTCATTCTTTACTACGTACAGAATTACTTTACGAGCCTTGCGTATAGCAAAGTCATAGAGTATATAACCTAATAATTATGTTTCCTACATAGATCACGCTCAATAGCAAGAATTACCAAATGTTTCAATCTATCTTTGAGATTGTTGACCTGAAGTTTGAGCGCGAGAAGCTTCTTTCACCAGACTCCACAATTACGGCTAATGCACAATGCCGTTTTAATTTATCGCGCGTAGGATTGGCGTTTTCCATATTGAGTGACACACCAAAATGACTTTTTTTTCTATATATTTCCGTACATTTTAAGAACCTTTTCGTATATTTTGCAATTTCAGGAGATTTCCAGGAGGTCCTGGTAAATCGACAGGAGGGCGCGGGAAATCTGTTTTAATTTATAAATTTATTTAATTTAATCATTTATAAACCTTGAATTAGCGCGGGTCCTATGAAAGTGCAGATCCTTTGAAATGGAGGCCCACTGCGGTCGCTTAGGTTGCAGTGGCCTAAGACCAGCCATGCAAAATAGCGGCTTAGGCTACGCCGCCGGTCGACT